>VYZW01003645.1:264-33782 GCA_013401315.1 Balaeniceps rex | reverse complement strand
TCCGCCGCGGGCGGGGCCCGCGCCCGGCGCGGCGGCTGCGCGCCGCTGGCGCGGGACCGCAGCTTTGGGGGGGGGGGGGCTCAAACCTCGGCCGGGAAGTAGAGACAGAGTTTTGCTGTTTTTTCCTTTTCTTTCCTGGTGATTGGGCTTTTTTATTATCATTATTTTTAATCCCTCCCCCCGCTCCAGCCCCCCCCTCGCCCGTGGTGCGTGTGCCACCGGGAAGGATGCGCGCCTCCCCCANCTGAAGGATGCCCGGTAAGTAGCGGCGAGGACCGCCACCTCTGCCGGTGCGTGATCTGACGGGTTAGGGACCGCTTTATAATGCAGCCGCCCGCCGCGGGGGGGCGCGGGGCGGGGGAGCGAGGGGAGGGGAGATGACAGCGATCCGAGGCAGGAGGCGGCGGGGCTCGCCGGGTGCTCCTCAGAAGGACTTTTAGCTGCGCGGCCGGGGCTTGGATGTGGGCGCCGAGGGACGGGGTCTGTGCACCGCAGCGGGCACCGGCCGGGGCGGGGGCGCTTCGCCTGCGCTGCGGGCTGCTGCCTGCAGCACCGCGGTGAGTACGGGGCTCCGCGCCGCGCCGGGGTCCCCCGGGGACGGGGAAGGTGCGGAGGGTGCCCTGCCGGGCTGGGGGCTCCCTCCTCGGCGGCTCCGCTCCCCGCCTTTCTGGGACCTGGACGCGAAGGGCACGGTGCACCCGGCGCGCCCCGGGGTCTGTGCCCTGCTTCTCCCCCCATGGGTTTTGGCGACGTCCCCGGGGGCTGCCAGCGCGGTCCGGTGTTTCGGGAGCCGCGGTGCCGCCGTCCGGGGGAGAGAGGGAGCTCCGCCGAGCGCCTCACCTGCGGAGGGGAGCACCCAGGTGCTGGGTGCCGGGCGCGGGGAGGAGAGCTCCCCTGCCCGCTCACCGTCCCGGCTGCTCCCTCCCGTGCGCTACAGTGGGCTCCGGTGGCAAAACGCTCATCCCTTAGGGAAGGCTTAATGTTTGCAAAATGTTTGCTATCAGATTAGTGCGTGGCTTTGCTCAGCTCGGCTTTGCGCACGGCTAACTCCTCTCAGGCTGGGGTTCAACTCCGGCTACCAAATGCCAGGGATGCCGGGCAAGGGGCTTTTTGTTCTTCTAGACTGCCTGGTGCGATTTGTGGGAAACATGTATAAAAGGTGACTATTGCTGGAGGTTTTTAAGTGGATTTTGCTAAATCATTTAAATATTTTTTCTTACTTTTACAATGTCTACTTTGACAATGACATCTTTCCTCACTCTGTTGTGCATCCTGGGTATGATAAGTCCCATTGAAGTCAATGGCAAAACTCCCAATTGACTTCAGAAGAAGAAGGTTCTGGCCAATACCGAATACTTTTTGAATGAAAGGGACTGGGCAGAGGGCTGAAGGATGGTAAAGTGAGAGAGATGTGCAAGAAAAACTTCATTTTTAAAAGATAGCTTTTTAACAAAGAGATTTAGCTGCACTGTGTCAGAAATGTCTGCTAGATTTTCATTCCCACTTTGCAGTGGAGAAATACTGGAGTGATTTCTTGACATGTTTGATATCAAGATGGACTGAAGCCCATTGTTTTACTCACAGACATTATAAAGTATTATGAGATTAGTATCTTACACTTTTCCAGTGCTGTATATCCTTTTTTCTCATGAAAAAGTTGTAAGCAGAGGGAGACCACTGAGACAGTTGGATGGGCTCCCATTGACTTCAGTGGCCTGTGGATCAGGCCCAGAAAGGTTCAATAGAGGAGTAACAAGAGAAATGTAGTACAGTTTGTAAGGAAAGGTGTTGCATAAGCACTTAACTCATGAGCAGCCTCCCTCTAGGGAGGAGAAAAATCTGAATGTACATTAATTTCTTATCCCTTTTTTAAGAACTCTTTTCACAACACAGATACAAATAAGAAAGAATGCCTCTGATTAATAATTAAAATGCCCATATTCATATGGACTACAAGGCAGATTTTATGCAAAAAAAAAATCCATTAGCAAATGGAAGTTCTAGTTCAGAGAACATCCTCTGTTCAGTGCAGTATTTAGATTGGGAGCAGTCAGATATATAATGAAACAGCAAATAAAAATACTGATATTCAAATGGCAAAAGCTAGTCTTATTCCTGTAACCCGACTAACCACTTTCAATTGCTTGGAATGTCTTAAAAAGGAATGTGTGAAGGCACGCTTTTAAATTTTTTTTCAAATCTGTATGTTGAAAGAACCCCAGAAATGCTGCATGTGGTCAACAACTTGTCAAGTATCAGAATTATGCCTATACTCCACAAAGAATGTGACTATTACATTGATATAAATAACCTTTCTCAGTTACGGTCCAATAATAATATTTCCCTTCTAAGCACAAGTGTGTGTTAATAGGCAAGTATAAAAAAAGTTTGAGGTGCTGCATCTCTTGTTCATCTTTATTTGTAGGCATCTGGTAGAATTGTCATTGAATTGAACTGAATGTGCCACTGATATTTAACTGTGAACAGATTAAGATGTTCATGTTACAATGGAAAAAAAAACCCTGTAAAATGGACAAATGCTTCACTGGTTATCTCTTCTCTTTGCAATTACATAGGGAAGACAGAAACCTCCTTTTAAAAATGTCATATTACAGGTTCCTTTCTAATTTCCCTGTGAATTCAAATGTTTCTTTTATCATGTGCCATATATGGAGCTGAAGGATGCATACTCTATGGAACACTGCATGGAAAAAAAATTTCTTTGAGCTGCTTTGTTGCTTCCTATATTCTCCACTCTATCTGCTGTTTACTAACACATTATAATGCCACAATCTAATTTTTTGATAATACTTCCATTTCAAGTCAAATGTGAAAAATATGGTGATTATTTCCATATTAAGAGTTTGGACTTGGTGTTTTTTTTGGAGGGGGGTGTTTTTTTTTTAAGGTCGAAAGCAATGCTTAATCCTCTTTGCTTGCTTGGATGAAGAGAGTCAGCAGTTCTAAAAATGAGGATATATATTTACATAAATCTTCAGTTTTGTCCTGAGAGCCATCGGTTTGAAATTCTGTATTCTTCTCATTTTGGTGTTCCAATACTTATTCTTCATATGTGCATATGGAAATGCAGCCAGATGTTCTTGTGGACAGCATCTCCAAAATAGAAAGTTAGGTTTTTTAGGCTTGCCTGTAGCTGAAGAGTATATAATATTTGAGTATTTAAAACGGGGTTGAAAGAAGTCAGATAAAGAAGTGCTGGGAAACTCCAGGAGATGATTCTGAATATCCATTACTCACTTTTAGCTTCCTTATAAACCTCATCTTGTTTTCAAGAGTAAGTTCTGTTTATCTTTATTCAGATATACCTTTTCCTAGACTATTGCAAATTTGCTGTCCCTTGCCTGGATCTGAAATGTGTTTATGCCATTGTATTGCTATGGTTGTTAAGTGAATGGTAGCAAGTGTTTACCGGTCTCTTTAGTATTTGAATCTAGGAAGCAATATTAGTGGGATTGTTGAAAGTCACCTGAATTTTGCAATTATTACACCTTTAACAACTTTTTCAAAATAAATTTGACTGTTTGTTAATCCTAGAACACATTCGCCAGATAATTTATTTAGGACTGTATTCTTCTATCCAGCAATTTAAGAACAAAAGCTTCCACTGTAGCTCAAATCAATCAAAATATTGGTTTTAGGTTATACATTGTACATATGGAACCTGGCATGTAAAGCAGATGGTATGTAAAATTATGCATAGCATGTCTGGAGAGCCATACAATATCTAAATGCAGTGCAACAGAACAAGGAAAGAGTGTCACATGCAACTTAAAATATCAATTACTGGCCTGTGTCTAGTCCCAATGGCACTTTGTTTTTGCAAGCGCGTGCGCGAGTGTGTGTCAATTTTCTCTTACTTCAGTCAGGACATTTCCTTGATAATATGATTTTCCCTAGAAAAGCACGCAGATTGAAATGATAGGCTACTGGCTGAATGAAATAAAGATGGATATACAAGAAAAACTAGTTTAGTTTGGTTTGGGTTCAGAATACAAATGCATGCAAATTAAAAAAATGATCAAGAACAGAACTTTTAACCTTTTAAGGGAAATGGCCAGACACCATTTGCTACCAAAATTGTGTTTTTCTATATTATTTATGCACTTGGTTTGCCCAACCCAGCACTTAATAGTACTTCTGTCCTGTTGCATAAATACTGTGGTAGCTCCACACACTCTCTCTCTGAAGTATTACAAGTCTGTAAGCACAAAATTTCTTCCTGAACAAACAAGCATTACTGTGCATTGTTAACACAATCAGATGAAATGGTAATTGCAGAAAGATTCACATCACCAAAACCCTTAAATAAATATTAGACTTTAAGCATGTGCTGACCTCAAAGGGACCTAATCACATGTTTTGTTGAACAAAGATTCTTTCATGATCAATGACCATGAAAAGTAATAATTTTCCCGAGTTTATTCAAGTGTCTAAATCTGTGTTTATAAAATATTGTCAGCATCAGACAACTTCAATTTTTAACTTCCAGGGGAAAAGCTTTAAATATTTCTACCTTTCTTTTTTAATGTTTTGTATACTTTAGAAGTACTTCAAGCTCTTAACTGTTTTAAAAAGGGTTGCACAGCTGTACTCTTTGATATTTCTAAGCAGAATGAACTTTTGTAGGTAAGATGTGAAGGATGAAGTTTATAATGAAGGACTACCACGAAGTGAACTCTAGATATAATATCAGGAACTAATACTGCATGAGGTAGACTTTAATAGCCAATTTTGTAAGGTCCAGCCTTTTTTCAAGGAGGCAGATTGAAGGAATGCCCCCATATTTAAACTGTTGAATATCCCCAAATATTTTTAAGGTTTTTTAAGGTTCCTGAGTTGACAGAGAATGTTTCACGCTACAAAAAACGGTAATTCCTGCACTTTTTGTGCACTAGCACCTTTAGTCCTTATGCATCTTATTGCTTGCAACAGTGTGCTTGAGAAAATACAGCTCTCTGTCTGGGGGATTAAAGTAACACATTTGTCCTGATATGTTACAGAACAGTGTCTATCAATCCATTTCTCTTTTGGAGATGAAAGAACTTTTATCCATTCAAATCACTGTAACACAATCTTGTATTATAATGGCTTGAACAATCTTGACTGCACACAGTTGCTGGAGTCTCCAAAGGACTATCATAAATAAAACTATTAGACTGTATTATAGCAGACGCATATTCAGAGTCTACCAAGGGATGACAGAATTTTACATTACAGCACAAGTTGCTAAAAAAATGTCTGTGAATACCAAAAATGATTGGTAGAGGGACTTCATGAACCAATTTGTAATCAATATATATATATGATATTATTCTTTAAAAGTATGTAAAGGAAATATTAATATTAATGGATTAATCCTATGTAGAATCAAGTGGAAACTGAGCCAACGAATCAACGACAAAGGGATTTGTCCCTTACAACAGGTACTTAAGCTTGCTTAGCAACATGTAAACTTTCTGCACTAGCTGACAGACTTTCAACATACATCAAAACCTCCTTTTGCAACCTGGCATTGCTACTATGATGACAGCATTAGAAAACTGGCATCTCATGGGAGACAAGTCAGTTTACATCAGTGGAAATGGATTTACACTGCATCCTGGATTCTGTGCAGACAGGTTTGTTTTTATTCTTTCTCTTACCAGACACTATTATAGAAGGTATGACTTTTGCCAGATATACAGACACAACTGAGTTTGGCAAAACCCTGAATGAGCCTAGAAACAAAGTTGGAAATGGATGTGTAAGGATGGGTTTTGTTGGGTTTTTTTAAGAGAGGAAAAAATGTACTCCTTTATGAAAGATCCTTAAGACAGAAGTAAAACATAAAAATAAATGCAACTGAGGTTAAAAATAAAATTACGAATGTTGAGTTACCTAACATGTTCTGGCTATGAGAGAAGTAACTAAAGCTGACGTACCAATAGAATGGGAGCTTCAAAAGAACACAAAAGCCAGAAAATAACCATTTCCCATGTTGGAAATCCAGATGGCCCTAGCAGATTTTGTGCGTATTTGTATACACATTTATCTGTGTGTATACATGTGCATATATATATAATTTTTTTCTTTCAGTATCAAAATCTGTATAATGCCCTACTTTGTTACTGTCTGGTTTCCTCACCCCAGCAGGGATTTGCTGGTTGTTCTTCCGTTCTGACCATGAAGATACAGAGGAAGATATGACAGCACAATAAATAGCTGAGAGTGGTTAAACTGTTTCCTGAAGGTAAAACAGCAGGGTCCAATGGTTCTCCTGCAGAATGTTTTAAACCCAAGGCTATAAATAATAGCCAGTGCTGCCAAAAAAAAAAGTAACTGAATCCTGAAAAAGGAGAAAACAAAATGAATCTTCACTTCAGTGTCTGAAGCCAATGTTACATTATGTCCTGAAAAACATGAGTCTGAAAGATATTTTGCCAGCTACAGGCTAGTGTCATCTACAATCACAGTCAAGATCTTCCTGTTAAGACTTGAAACAGCAACTACAGTCTTACACTGAAGAACCAGGAAAGATTATCAGTGAATGTAATGTGGATCTTTAGGAAAACAGAAGATGACAGTAGAGCAGAGGAGTATTTAATACAGCACTGTATTTAATACAGTAAACAGATATACCATTTTTTAATATCTTTTGATGCTGAGAAGACAGTTGACTGGATTGAGTGGAACTAACTTTGGCATGATGTCAGAAGTAAAATTTGGGGAAAATTATTATAGATAATTTGCTGCTACATGTCCTCACCTTGGTAACTTCTGTATAAGTATAAATAATGTCAGAAGTGGCAGCAAATCCTTCCTATTTATAATTTCACATTCCTGCCTCTGGTAAAAGGATTAATCTCCAATGTAAAGTGAAACAGATTTGCAGTAGGAAAAAAGTCTATCAGTGTAGAGTCTATCAGTATAGTCAAACAAAGTGCCTTTACTTGTCTTCTGGTGGAAAATTACATTCCTAAATGGTTATGTACAATCTGGCTAAAATAATCTATTATAAGCTTTTTGGTAAATAATTCCAAAAAAGAAAATATGACTGATAAGCTTTTTACCGACCACAGAGTTTTCACTCAGAGGAAGAAAATATTTGAGGAGAATTAGTGAAAATTCATTCTAGGATTAGAAATTCTCAGTTTGCATATACCAAACAATTCTGGTTACAACTGACATTGCTAGCCCCTCTTTCAATATCCTATATTCAATGCTTTCTGACATAAGAATGAAATTCACTTCCTTCAGCTATAGCCAAACAACCTGGGTTTCAAAAAGTCGAATTGTGCAACTGCAGAAAATGGAAGCCCCAACCTTCATTCAGATCTACCTAAAAACATATTTCATTTCTGTGGTTGCTTTCCCAGCAGTTCCTTCATGACTGCTCCCTGGCTGCTGGTGAGGTAGATCGAGGTGAACATGAATCAACAGCTCTTTCCTCCCTTACATGTCGGACCTACAGTGTTGTAACTGCCTTTGCTTCTCTCCTGGAGGCTAACAAAGAGACTATTTATGGTGCAGATGCTTCAGAGACATTTTCGTATACCTCCACCTTATACAACTTAATAGGAAGAAACAACAAAGGATGGATTTCATGACAGAAGCTTTACTTACCAGCATTATCCCTGAGCAGGAATTATTTTCTTTAACAAAAATGGATTGAAAAAGATTTATCTGTCATTCAGATTTGTCATCTTTCCTCTCCTGTAACAAAGCAAACCAGAAATTTTTGCTTTGTTTGTTTCAGAACCAAATAGCATATAAGTTTCTTAAAGATATGTCATTTTTATTTTCTTTTCTGCTTTTATTGTTGGAAAAGCAGGGAAGAATTGAGTGAGAAAAAGAGGGGAAAAAAGAAAAAGGGCTAAAAATATTTTTAAGCTTTCAAACAATCTTCTCTTACACAAATATATGTGATTAATGCTTCTTTATTATTCATCACATTGAAAATATTCTGTATTAAAAAAATCTATTTTTAATGTCACTTCAGAATGGATCAAAACTCTTTATTACAAAAATCTTGTCTTTGAACATATTTCAGTCAGCTCTCATGAAAAACTTGAAACTGGTTGAAATGTCTTTGAAATTTATGTTTTTCAGACATATAAGTTCCTTGAAACCAAAGCTGTCTGTAGAAAAGACATATTTTCATACATTTTCTATGTGCTGTGATCATATATCAATTAAAAGATAAATTTTTTTGTCTATAAGGTGATTTTTTGTAAAAATTAAGAAAAAAATCAAACCCCCAAAAAAGTCCCCAAAATATTGACACAAGATTCTTGGTTTGTCCCTAATCAAAATGTTTTTCTTTCTAAACTTTCAAGATTTTTAACTCCCTTTTGCAACTTCCAAAAAGAATTTCAAAAGCTCCTAACATTTTTCCTGATGGGGATAATACTTCTTGCCCAGTTTCTAGAGCACACACCATTGGGTAGATTGTGGGTTTGGTCTGGTGGATAAAGTGGAAGTATTGGAAAGGTAACCAGGCACTTCCTTGGAAAGGCACTTGCTAGTGGAGGGTTGCTTATTATTTTATTCCTGAATACAGCTCACGCATTGAGGCAGACTTAAGGTGATAACAGAAAGAAAGAGGGAAGGAAGTGTGTCTTTGCCATAACTAAAGAAAATAGTGAGTGGGAAATCAGGTGTGTCTTTTTAACAACTTTAAGAGGAAAAAGTCCTCTGACCGAACTGTATTTAGGATCAGAATGTAAGTTTAAATGACATTCAGTGGCCAACTGGAAAGAAATCTAATTTACTTAGTCTACGGTTTCAGGAATTTAAGTTGAATATGTGTTGTTTATGTGACTTGACGTGTATCAGTAAGTAGTGCTTATGGACGAGACAGCTTGTCTCTGGACTCGGATGTATATCAGCACCAGTGCACTGGATCAATACGGAAAGCACAGCATGGACATACAGTGTAAATCCCCAGCACGGTGGTAGACAGAAGCTGGCTACACACTTCTGTTTATCCCCCAGGGACACAAGAGAACAGATTTGTCAGGGTTTGTCTCTTATTCCAGTAATAATGAGAGATTAATTGGGAATGTTTACTGTTGGGAGACTAATTGGAAATGTTTGTTGTTGTTTAGATTATTTTTTTCCTATTACAGCTGCATTTCTGCTCCTTGCCTATATTTTTTATGAGTAAACTGAATGATGCAAGACCTCCCTCTAGCCTGGAGGCCAGATAAGCATGGGCACTTCCATGTGGTTAAGCTCCCTTAGCCTCCCGAGCACAGGCTGCAGCTAGCCTGCCTCTCAGGAACCATCCCCAGGCTGGGCTAGTGCCCTAGTTGTGCCCAGGAAACCCTTGGGAGATGGCCGGTCAAGTAGCCAAGATCAAAAGCGTGTCAGGGACTGCCCTGAGATTTTATGTTTTAGAAAAAAATTGTTCCAGGGCATGGATTCATGCCCTAACATGATTTAATTCACTTGCATAGATGTAGTCTTAGTATTTTTTAGGTTAGTATGACTCCGAATACATACACATTGTTTATTCACTTATCTCGTTCGGAATGAACTCCACTGATTTAAGTGGTGTTACTACAGCACAGCATGATGTTTTTACAAATAGTGTAAAAGGGGATTAATATTTGTTTGTAAGCAGTCATTAACTGTGGTACATGCAATAATGTCCTGAAAGTAGTGGAAGATTTAAATGTAGTAAAATGTTTTGGGAAATGGTAGCTACTTTTCTGGATACATTTCATTATTTATAGTTACATTTCTTATTGAATGCTGGGGTCAGTTTATTCAGAAATCACTGTTATAGGAAAGCTATTATCTATTGACAGTGCATTTGTTGTCAGAAGTTTGTAAAGTATTAAAAAATCTGGTTTAGAAAAGCAAGGGTACAAGCACTTCTTCTCCAAGATGCATTACTAACTTTTGCCAGAGAATGCAAATGGAGACAAAAATCCTTATTTGGTAGAATATTCAGTATTCTGTGTGTCAGAAAAAGTCATGACAAAGCTTTTAGGGTGTGGTCTCAGAAAACTCCTTTAAACTTTAAAATGCAGACATTCTCAGCTAACTGAAAATTATGCTTACACAGGATAGTTGGATAAAATTTTAATAAGTAATATTATGACAGTGGGCTAATAGCATAACAAAAATAATATTTCACTTAGTTGTGGAGGAAAAATACATTCATTTATAGTGGCTCTTATCACAGGTTTTTATTTCTTGGTATTTAGCATCACTGTTGCATCTTTTGCAACATCTACAAGTCATCTTCTCTATTCTTTCTTCATCTTTTATTGGTGAGCTTTTGCAAGGTTTTATGATTCTTTCATCGATGCAGGATAGAACAACTTCAAAACCTGAAAATTAATCTGCGTGTGGGTAAATAAAAATGTTGCCTAGGAGAGATTCTACTTCTCACTGTAATCCTTCAGTACCAGTTTTGTTGTTCATGCGTTGCATACATAAATTACAGTGCTCTTGGGGAAAAGTCACCTAGCAGAGAGATAATACTTTCCTACCAATGGTAAAATAATTGCCTCTAAATGCCGTGACCCCAGGTGTGTGGTAAGACCAAATCTCACAGGGAAAGGTCATGAGGTCCCAGTGCCTTCACTGGACAATGCTTTCACTTAGGGCTCTGGCAAGCTGCATTGATTTAATAATACCTTTAGTGGTTTCAAATTAGGAGAAAGAACAAACCTAAATCTTTTAGCCATTTCTTCCTCTAAGTGATGCTTTTAGGATCTCTCTCAGGGAAGTTCCAAGGAGTCTTATTTAACTATTGCATAAGTACATATACAACGAACCTGATGGACCCAACCTACAAAAAACTGGATGTGACTCTGATAAGTAAACAATAGTCAAATATCAGTTTCATTATTCAGTAGGGGCTATTTGGCTTGACCCGCAAAGAAGTGAAGATTTTTGTAGAAAATTGAAACTTAATGAAGTGTACCAGGACTTTGAGCTCAGCTTTGATTTGGAAGTTGGGATGACATGTAAGTCACTTACTTTGCATTCCTATTGAAATCACTGAGTTCCCTAAAATTCACGCTTGGAAAATTATGTGTAATATGCAACTCCATAAATTTATTTTAAAACAATAGGATAATAACAGATATTGAAAGATCCCTGGTAAAAATCTGAGGAAGGTACTGTATGATTATTTATGATATACCTGTAGATACTGATTTTTAATTTATTCTTACATATATATTGTACACACCCTCACCAAAATATAAATGCATTTTATCACTAGGTATGGGATGCAATGATTAAGGAGAACTGAGTGTGTTCTAAAAAGTTTAACATCTTTGTCAATGATACTTAAAAAGGAAGAGTTAAATAAATAGTTCTAAAGCTGGGCTGGATCTTCTTTGGTGTGTGGCTGAAGCATGTCTACTGGCTACAACTGCAAGTCACGTTCTAAAGAGCATCCTGCTCCTTGCATCCTGCCTTAACGCCTCTGGTGCCTCTGCCTTTATCTCTCTTGTCCCTTCAGTTTGGTCTGCGGGGTTGGTAGCTCTCAGTTGATGAATACAAGGCATGCAGTCCAGAAGAAGAGGAACTCTTACCAAACAGTTGCTAAAGGACAGTGAACTAGTAGCCAGTCTCAAATCTGGGGCAGACATAGAATTTACCACAAGTTTGAGATTTCTTTAGGAGTCTTTCTTTTGAAGATGAGACTTTTTCATCCAACCTATTTCTTGAAAAAAGCCCCAAAATTATGACCTAGCTCTGCAAATCCCTTTGCAGACTGCCTTGATATCAAAACAGCGTCTTTTGTGGCAATAAGTGTAAGCGTCTATTAAATATTTCAGCCTACGTTATAAAGGTACTTTGAATGGATGTTAGGTTGAGACATCCAGGGAGAAGGATCATGACACATTTGGTGACAATGTGGTACTGGTGCCAATAGCTTCCTATAAACTATGAAAAAGCAGCTGTTAACTCTGGCCAAAATTGTACCTTCGTCTTTAATGGTTTCAGAGGGTGGCAGGCCTGACTCTGATGCCCCCGAACTAACCCTGAAGCTGCTGTTACGGTAATGGAGACCTCTCTATTAGCCTCGTCCTGCAACCATTTGGCATGTGCTATAGCAAAATTGTTCTAGCCCGACTGTGTCAGTTGCTGCCTCAAAAGTGATACTGTCCGCTTATAACTCAAAGTATAACTCTGTCATACATACGCTTAGTGCAGTATGGTTCTTAAAAGGCATTTTAATCTGCTGGCATTTTAGTTCGTAGGCCTCTGGGGTCAGGTTGAAAAATTACACTAATGCTGAACTTACTCTGATATTCTGGGCAGCCTTCTGAATTTTAAATAACTATCCTCAGAAGGCCATGCTTTTCCAAAATATCTTTAAGACTGCACACAGAATTTTAAGCTCAATTCAGTTAATAGCACACTGATATGCAGGCTCAAATTTATAAAAATGCAGGGCAGGAATCTCTGAATTTATAGATAACAGCAGTTATTTTAGTTTTCATTATCTGAGTATCTGGCCCGTAGATTGCTAAATATATGAGTTCTGTGTTACTGTAATTGTTAATATGTGCATCTGAATTAACTGTTCTGCATTGTTGGTTTTGTAGTTGACTGCCTACTCAAATATGTGGGATTATTTTGAAACCTATATGGAAAATGATCCTTTTATAATCTGGAATTAGGCAAGGTGAAAGATACGGGTCTGGTTTTCCAAACAATGGCATTCCTCAATCAGTTCCCTTACACACATATAAAGAAAAAGCAAGATTATGACCTCTTTGTGTTGAGAAAGATTTATGTAAGTATTTCAAACGTAGCTTATCCAGTATTTGTTGTTTCTCCTGGTACTCTACTTGTATTGTTAATGATTCTCATCATGCAGCAATCCTTATGCACCCCAGCCTGGGTTTTACAGCTTCTTCTGCTGTAGCCTCTTCTATTGTGGAATTGAATCTGATGATCCTTGCTTGTCCAGCCCAACCCATTGGGCTCCTCCTCTGGTCATCTACCACCTCCTCTGGTCTGACCCTGATCTCGCCCTCAGACTGTTTCCAAACTGCAGATTGCAGTGGGCATCCAGCCATGGAATGGGACCAGCTTTTGGGCACAAAATAAACCCCACTGCTTCTAGGCAGGGACTGCAACCCGTCAGCCATCTGTTCTGCCGGATCGTTAGGGATAAAGGCTACCCAGAGGTAGTTTTTAGCAAGGCCTTGAGCAAGTGTACCTTTCTGGTTTATCTGAACCCTCTCTTGCTAACAGCCTTAGAGGTATGCTAGATCTAGCTTTCTCTTGCATTGAAATCAAATTTTGAAAAGCTGAAAACGGTTCCCAGCTCACAGCACATCTTACTCAGCTTGGCTGGAGCTGTTCTCCTTTGGGAGGAGGTCTTTTTGAGCCAGAGGGAAAGGAAGGATGAGCTCAATATATTCCTTGTTCTACCAGCTGCCACCAAACGTATTCATCTTCCCTCCGAGGATCTGTGAGTCCAGATCCATTTGCACTGTGCACCCTGATGAGACAGAATGACATCTTCCGTGATAGGTGATGAGGCTGTGGTTCCAACCACTTTTTTTTTATCACATCTAATGAAGAATGCCAAAACAGATGTGTTTCGCTGTTGTGCGTTTAGAGCAGAATGAAGTAAAAAGCCTAGGATGGCTGCTGCAGTGAAATCTTGCAGCATGCCGTGTACCTGGACTGTGAGAAAAAGATATTCCTTGGTTTCCCAGACAAGTCACAGTCTTTTCTGAGTGCTCCAGCAAGCTCTAGGAAAAAGGTTTAACAACTGCTCATCTACCCTCTGTTGGAAAAAAATTACTAACTTCAGCACGTGTCCAGCCCTTTGCTAGTTAGCAAAGAGTTTCTAGAATGCTTCTTTGGCTCCTTCTAAGGTCGTGTCTTATTTTTAGATTGACAGCAAACTGTGCCTGGTAGTGACATCTGCAAGCTATTCTTTCTGGGGCTGAATGGTTGCTTTTGTGCTAGATGTGTGATGCATAATACACCAGTTCTGCTCTTTGAGTAGAAGGAGGGCAGGGTTTGCTTCAGAGGGTTTATTTTATCCTTGTCTTGGTCTAAAATCATTGGCTCCTTAGGAACTGGGTGACTTTTTTTGGTTGTTACTTGAGGTAGATAATTGTTCTGATTCTCCACAGGAGCCTTTTGGTACAAATATACTCCAAATAATGCAAATAAGAAAGTAATGATAATGCTTTATATTATTTGTAAAACAAAACAGAAGAAAAAATAAGATTATACAACTCCACAAATAATCCCCTACTTCAGTATACAAATTATTCTGTTAATATCTATAAGCATGCAGTTGTATAGAAGATGTAAAGTTGTATCAAGAAATCCCTATGTCTTTTGATGTTTCTTTCGATGTCTCTTTCGAGAGTTCTGGTTGGGGTCCTTATGAGGACAGAGTCCTCCTGTCAAACTATTCTGCTTGATTAGTTGTCCATTTTCTCATTTGGAGATATCTTTGCTGAAAAAAAAAAGGATCAAAATGACATTTCATTGCCTTTTTTTTCCTCTTGGGAAATACACATACAGTTGCCCCTCTTTTTGTGAACTGCAGTTGTGATTGTTATCCAACAGATTCAGGTCTTGAATATGAAATGAAATACTGTATTACTTGCTTTCATCATGCTAAGTGATCCATCTCAATTCTTCACTTATATGAAGAATGACCTATGCTTTCTTATCCTTTCCTCTCTCCCAGAGCTTGACACAGAATTTCAGTGTCACAGGAAGAAAATAACAGCATTACATCTATGCAAAAATAATCTACTTTATCATATATCATTCTCAGTAGCATCACACTTTCACCTTTTTCAAAATTAGATGACGGATTAATAAATTGGTGTTTGTTCCAATCATAATGGAAACCGTGGCCACTTAACATGCTCATGCCCTCCCTGTAATTGAAATTTGCAGATATTAATGAGATTAAACCAGTGTTCTGTCAATAAATATTATCAACTGAGTTCATCTATTTGGAGGTCTTGGGATTTCTGCAGAATGATTTTGCATTGTCACTCTAAAGATTTCATTATAAATCTAACAGATCCTGACTACCTTTTTTAATTAACTCAAGTCTTCTCAAACTTTATATAACATGTCACTGTCTTGCACATGTAAGCAGACAGGGAGAATGCACGTTGACGTGTCTGTTGCTTATGAAGAGTTACAACTATTTGGAGCCTTGTGGCTCCAACAGATAATCTAGATCTGTTCCACGTGTAACTTGTTCCTGAATTAATATATGTCTCTCCTGGGCAAAAAACATCCAGCACTGTCTCTAGGAGACACAGCCCAAAGCTCCTACCTTGTTGCTACCTGGCAGCTTTGGAATGAAAAGTGACCCTGCTGTTAACAAACTACTTAGTTACTCATGCAAAGCTGCTGGAAAGAGATGACTCCCTTTACACAGAGCCTGGCATAGCCAAAGCCGAACACTTGTATGCACACAGAGAACAGGAACACTGTATGTAATAGCACCACTCGATGACACCTGCCATACAAATATCATTGTTGGAGTCGTTCTTAACTCCCTTAGTTATGTTAATTACCGTGAGGCGTCAACGCTCAGTTTTGAAGGAGTTACAAGTTTCTGAAAATGTCCCTGAACTGAAATTTCCAAGATGGGCCTATTGCTGTAGGTATCTAGAAAGTTAAAGGAAAACGGTTTCTCTTTTTACCTTTAAGGAAAACTCCACAACCATGTTAATCATTAAAAAGCAAAAGACACTTGAATATTTTTAATGTCTATGAAAACTGAAACTTCCAGGGCTGGAAAACTGAAAAAGTTAAATCCAAAGCCATCACCGACATAAATCTTTCTGAAAATATATTTGGTCATTCCAGTGACATTTGACTGAGCTCCAGCTTTTCAAAAAGTATGTAGTGCAAGATTTTTTTCTAAACATCAATAAATGTAGTTCTATATATATATTTTTGTAATTATTTGAAATATACTGAGCATTGAAGGGAATGAGAGCGAGCTCTTGTCCTCTGTATTTGGCATGAAGGGTGTCCTAATGCGCATTTTCAGCTTTTCATTGAAGAAGAATGCTATCCTGTGGATTGCTTACAGAAAATGGGAGAGTCTATATCTGAGATAGGCAGTCAAATGACATTGTGTAATACACAGTCAGCATATTTCAAACTGAGAAATCTTTTTTCTCTTGTTACCTTCCTCTCACGTTTTCCTTTAAAACAACATCACCAGATAACCTTGGAAAAATCCTACTAAAAGTCCATCTAGTGAGAGAAAATGAAAGCTGTCATTGTGCAAAAATGTAAACTTAGTAAAAATAACTTTTACTGCAAGTATTACCTCCCAATTTTCTGTGTCTTGTGTTTTGAAAAAGGTCAGACTAAATTATCATATTGTTTCCTCCTGACCTTAGAATCTGTGTCAGCATGGTTTATTTTTTATTGGAACCTGGCACTGGCATTTCTCTGGTGCTTCTCTGAAGGTGCTATCTTTTATTTTTAAATAAAAGCAGAAAATCTGGGGGGAAAAAAAAAAGCATAAGTCTCTAGCTGTGACCATGACAAAGAAAACTTTAAAAAAAAAGAAAAAAGAGTTAAGATTTTGTCTTTTTTGCAGAGAGAGTGATTGGCACTTGGATTTTACTACTTGACATAGTCTAATTTTAGATGTGAATAGTCATATTGCAAAGCTCTTTGTATCTGCGCTGGGCCTGAATGTGCCTTTGTGATGTGCAAGAATTCTGGCTCCATTTCTAACTGCCTGAACCCTGCTACAAAACTAAGCTATCCCATATTTTTTTCCAGTTAATTGCGAAAGAACTTCTGTGCTGTAAGAGACTTTCTGAAGAAATATGACATAAAGATAATTTAAATAAGGAGAGATTCCAAAAATAATCAGTATCCCATCATTCAAATAATTTTCCTGATGCTAGAAATTCATAAAATCATGGCATGACTTTCAGTATCATCTCTGAATTGCTTTCATACCCAGGATATTTCCCTAGTATACTCACTGAATTTTCCAAAACTAGATCTATGGCTAAATAGTATATGAGTTAAGGAATTATTCCCCAAAAATTAATCTTCTTCATTGCATTCATTTCAGAGAAAGAAGTAGGGAATTAATTAATAAAATACATTCAAAAAATGATTGCAGAAACCATTGCAGTTGATTTCTCTACCATATTCCAGGACCTCTTCTTTTTTTTCTTTTTTTTTCATAAGCTTTATATTTTAGTTTAATTATGCTACAGATTATCAAATGCTATTGCAACGTTCAGTGCAGTATCAGAACAGGGGAAAAGGTGAGGCTCTCTCCAAACTGTGCCTGCACAAGGTGATATTCACTGTGAACTTAGAAAAATAGCTGCTCTTCATTTTTAATTGACTATGTATTCAGAAAATTGTCACATCTGTGTTTTTCATAGGAGCATGTCCATGGGCTCTGCCATTGTGAACATCCTTACATGAGATTAAATGCTTAGTCGCGTATTTCAGTCTTTTCCTTTCTTTACATATATAAACCAATTCATGCACAGGCATATATTGTATTTCAACATGGATTGAGTTTTGGAAAGATGTTCAACTACTGCTACTTTAATATTTAATACTAGTTTTAAAAATGATATCTCTAAGTATTTCCAGTCTATAATTTGGAATAAAATTTTTTAGACTTTTCTATCATTAAAACTCATTACTTCATACATTCCTGTAGAAAGTACATTTCAGCAAATTAGATTTTTCATCTAGCTGAGTTATTGAATTTATTTTCCTCCTTTATATAAAATATATCTGTGCGTTTTTGTTTTTCGAAATGTGCTATTCCCAATAATTTATAAGGAGACATAAGATACCTAATGGGACTGAAAGTGTTCAAATACTCGGTAAAAAAGGACACTACTCCACTAGTAGGAGGGAGATGTCTGTACTAGAAATGGTCAACAGCTCCTGTAATTTTTAATATGATTGAAACCACAGGCTTCTCTCTGATAAGACAGACACTATTTCATAAAACTCTCTCATCTCTTAGGTCGCATGCCTACCACTTGAATATGTGACCAATGACTGGAACAAATGAATTTTATTGGACATTATGCCATAAATAGACCAAATTATAATGATTTCCAAAATAAGGAACCTGCTTTTCAGGATATTATTTCACAATATGAACTTTAAAAAATATTTTAAAGAAAAACATGGGGGAAAAAAAATTACCATATCCAGCCTAAGGACCCTTCAGGTATTTTCTGCATCTAACATAAGGGAACTAACTGTTTAGCTTTTCTATTAAAGTTGGGTACTCAACAGTATTTGCTTGTTACAGGGTGGGTAAAAACGAGAATGCTGTATATCCCATTCCCAGCATGGTAAGAGGAGCATGGTCCCATGATCAGAGCATTGCTATTGCTAAATGTAGAACCTTTGCCTTGCTTTTGGAGGACATTGAGATCTAAAAATTTAATCTATCATATAAAAAGTTAATTACAGCTTCTGCAGCATCAGTAACAGTGATTCCGTGTATAGTTAAAGGTGAAGGCTAGGGCAAGATGTATAGGCTTCTTTATAAGTTGTTGGGAGACTCTGACCCCATATTAAGGTTTTAAGTTGGATTACATTGAAAAGTGAAGTATGAGGGGTATAACTACAATAATGTTCACATTCATAATTCAGAAGTGTATCCCCAGGTACCTTCATGCCGAGCCCCGTTGTCACACTTATGAATGGTGTATGAGACAAAGCATGTACTGAGAGGTAAGCCGTGCCCATGCTCAGTGTCCTTAAGGACGATGGCAAAAAAGTCTATCCATGTGTCGACAACCATTTTCCAACAACACCCCATATGCATCATTTCTTACTCATTCCCTTCTTCACAAACCTGCTAGTTTGTATGTGTTTGCACAAAGTCTGAACCCTCAGGTGCCCAGGGTCTGCTCCAGTTCCCTCTGCCCAGCTCTGCAGGATGACCACCACGGCTGCAGCTCGGGGAGGAGGGTGTCCTGCATCAGCACAGAAACAGTCGTGATACGGGGAGGAAGACCCATGGTGGACACCCTTCTCTGTGACATAAATGTGAACATGTGTGGGGGAGGAAAAGGGTCGAAATGTTCTGAGGATGTCGGAAGGAGCTGGCAAAAGGTCAGGGTGTCAACTCAAAGAAATAGGCAGTGAGTCTTTTGGGTTCAAAACTGGCTTGTGTGGCTAGCTGGACCTGTAGGTACCAACTGACTAAACGTAATTTTCCAAGCACAGTTTGAGGCTGGGTTAAAAGAGAGCTATAGGAACAGAAATCAGAGTTGCAATCTGCTAGTGATAGCTGCATAATTTTCACCACTTTCTCAAGAGAACCCATGGCATAACAGGGAAGAAGTTTTAATGTACAACCAACCAGTAAACCCAGCTCGAGATTGTAATTACCCTGTACCAGTAATTACAACTGCCTTTGATGACAGGCCTCTCTCTGCATACTGCACCAGGTGTCTGTGATCTGAGATAGGTCCCACTTTGGGTGAAAACATGGGAAGACAGCAGGCTCTCTGCGGTAGCGGCTCTCCAAAACATGAACTGGTGTGACATGAGCCGTGCTTCCAGCGTGACTGCAGTGTAGACATCCTTTTGAGATTCCCAGGTAGGACAAATTTTCAACAGCTGCCTTAGTAGCTAATTAGCCCTATCCATGCTTTGATATGTGGTTCAGTCACTACATGATGAAAAGTCTTATTTACATATTTTCCACCTGTAGCCTGTTTTTCTATTAGCCTAGGGTTTCTGAAAGTGTAATATAATGCCAAGCTTTTCCAGAGTGATAGTGTGTTTGAACCAGTACTATTTAAAGGACTCCAATTTTATACTATTAAGATCCAAACCAGATGCCTCCCAATTTTTTATTTTTAACTGTATTAAGTTTTCACCTTGCTTTTCCTTGAGTCTTCTTTCCCGGGAGGAATTCAGAGTAGTCCAGTGCAATAGAAGAAGAAATAAAAGCAT
Source organism: Balaeniceps rex (assembly GCA_013401315.1). Classification (NCBI taxonomy): domain Eukaryota; kingdom Metazoa; phylum Chordata; class Aves; order Pelecaniformes; family Balaenicipitidae; genus Balaeniceps; species Balaeniceps rex. The sequence goes on along the minus strand of VYZW01003645.1, from coordinate 13,823 downwards.
ATCAACCTGATGGAAGTGACTTTTTCTTTCTATTGACATTGAATATAAAGAGGAGATATTCTGTATTTCTTTGTACTTTGTTTAAAAAAAAAAAAAAAGGGAAATAAAAGGACTAGGAAAGTTAATATGTTTCTCATTCTCTTGATGTCATTTATGTTAGGTTGTTACTCTGAGGTCTTAAACTCAGAAAATGGCCATGACAGCCAGGGGTCCAGCTGAGTCCCTCCTTGCTTTGCAAAACTTTGGACTTTAATTTCCTTTGCATATTTATAACTCTTCTACAATTGTACACAAGTAACCAATACTCCTGCTAAATTCTGGCAGTAAATAGATTTGCATAGTAAGTTGGTACTTGAGTTTGTGAAGGAAAAAATAAGAAGGAGGAAAAGAGAGGAAATTGCTTTTTTGATGTGTTAAAGTACTCTAAAATGATCCAAAATCAAGCCATCCCCACAATGGGGGTGTTTCTCATAGTCAGCTACACACTGTGGCATTCCCATGTGACAGTGGGCTGTCATTTACCACAGAAGCTTAACCTGCCATGCGTTTAAAAAAAAGTACATAAAATATACTTTCTTTCCTTTGCTGGTCTTCCTCACCCGCTGTAATAATTGCTGGACTGACTTTCTTCCTGTACTGAGTCTGCAAACAGGGCTGATGGTTATGTCCCTGGGAAGGAATGAAATCCCTGCTTGTCCCTACAGATGAATGCTGGATCTCTTCAGCATTTTGCGCATTCCTGCACAGTTCATAGTGTCATATGCCACTGCCCCTATGACCGACTGCAGCCTGCAAAGTGACTGTCACCATTATGTTGTTGACATACTCAATCTTTCTGGCATGGAAAGTGTATACTAGCTGCATTTAAACTAGGGGACCTGATAATTTCTCCAGCTCAGAAGTTAGAGGTGAAAAATCTTCTCCTGGCCACATATTTAGGGCAGATGTGAATGCAGAGCAGCACATGTCACCTAGCCCTATACCAGAGAATAACCACCAGCAGCACAACATTTTCAGCTGACTAGACACCATAAACTCATCTGCTATGGGTCTGCAGCAGGCCAGAAGAGTCCATTTCCATATACTTATTAGCATCTTCTTTCTGGATTGGAATGGCCTTGTTTGTTTGTCTGTCCTAGGAAATCCTGAAGATATCTCTTTTCTTTAGCTGTGGAGTCCTTGCCAGTTATTCCATGCCTGCAAGTTGACGGTGTGATGGGTCACGTGTGGTTTTGCACTACAGGAGCCTGGAAGCGCTCCTGCACGCATCCAGGCACTCCTGGTTCTACTGCTGTATGGACTGCAGCGTGGGTGCATCTGGGGGATGGGAGAGATTCCTGCCTCAGTGCCAGTGGATGTGCACCGGGAGAGAGAGATGAGGGAGCTAATTAGCTGGAGAATCTCTGGGATGTTCCAAGTTTATGTTTGAGTTTGCCACGCATGAATGACTAATTTCTTATAAACTAGGTTTTTACTTTTATAATGTCTATAGTAGAGCATAGTTACCCAAGAAAACCATTAGCTGACTTTAAATATCTAAACATATTTTTGAATAATTTCATTTGTCTACAGATCCTCTTAGAGACAGGCAGAAGGGTTTTTTTAAACATTAAGTATTAATTTTCTAATTCATATATAATTTTCCATAATCATGTAAATGTACATTCTAATTAACAGTGTAGAAATCAAATTATTCTGTTAATCCGTGACATACCATTAAATCTGATATTTTAACCATGATGAACTATAATTAGATGAAATATAATTAGATCAAAATACTGTCCTGAACATTTGGTATAAAAGGAAAAATATATGGCTGCTTACATATGCACTGTTATGATAAATTTATTACAAAAGAACATAAGCTAGTGTATTCTAGGTTGATTTAGCGATCTTGTTCAGAACATGGCAGGAGTAATTTAAAAGGAGTTCTCTATCAGTTTTATCCACATTATACATAATGAAACTGTCAAACTGAATCATTAGTATACTAATTTTGGCTCTTTTAATAATCCTTTTTGTATTGTGTAATCTTACACAATCTTACAATGATGGGGAACATATATAATTGTTGGTTGCACTAACAGCTTGTCTGTATAACAGGAGAACAGATTTCAAAAATAGCCACTGCTTTCAGTTGTGCAGTTTGAGAAACCTTATTTAGTCATCCAAAACCAGAAGAAATCACAATCAGGGATCATGACGTCAAACCTGTAACTTGCCTTTTAACCAACCTGTAAGCAAGTAAGCAGCCATATAACAAATGGCAAACACTTAAAAATACTAGGAAGGTTTTGAAATCAAGAGCTCAAATGTTAGAAAACGTCACAACCAGGGCACTTTGCTTTCAGCCCTCTTATATGGACGCATTATGATTCAGACTTCAATTACCTGAGTGCATAGTACTTTTTCCGAAGGAATCTTGACTCATTTGGTACGATGATTAGAATGGGCTCTCTAGTGAGCAACATTTCAATATTTTTTTTATTTTTATTGTTTACTGAGTGAACCTATGCCTCATTCACTTCATGCTGTCAAGGCCTTCTTTTGAAGACAGAAATCCTGATTTTCTCATTGGCTTTTTCCAGTGTTCATTGTTGTAATTTGCATAAGTCACTAATTATTATTAGTTTCAGCAATCCTGAAGGGAAATAGGTTATCATTAGTCCATTTTCACAGTTCAGAACTGAAGCTCAACTGAATGTTAGGATATGAACTCATTTTTGCTGTTCAGCTTGAAATTCTGCAGTAGAGGTATGAAGAGCTCAAAGGGAAAAAGAAAGGAGGAGGTGGAGAAGATGGCTGTATTCTTTCATATAAAAAAAATAAATCTGAAGGAACATACTAGCTGTTCAAATGTTCAGTTCCAGAATATGACTCATTCAAGCAAACTTCTCATGTTTAAAACCAAAAGCAAAGAATCGATTTTCCTTTCCAAAAAAAAAACCCAAACAAAAAACCAAACCAAACCAAACAAACAAATTTGACAGTTCTGCTTATTGAAATAGGGAATTCTGGTAGTCTGTGTGTGTTGGGAGAGTGCAATGGTACCTCTCTAATTCGTGAAGTAGTAACCAACTCAGGAAATGTATGAGAGTAGATACGACCGTGGTTGCGTAATACGTTATACTACTAAAATTGTAGTCTAATTTTTTAAAATATAGATTGACTCATTTATTTAATTATATGCTTTACTAGAGTACATGAAAGTCTTAACCAAGAACAGGTATAGAGGTCAATCTAAGATCTATACTGAAGATCTATTATCATTTCAAAATGCTTGGAATTTAAATGCTGGCCTTTTCTGCATATTTGAAAGATGTATTTCATCAATATGCTGGATGTAGATAATACATGTTTTCAATAATCACTTTAAATTTCCTTGTTTCCACATACATTATGCTAGAAATAGCTACTGTGTAGGCCTTTTCCAATGCCAGAATTTCTTTGTTTGAAAGGAACTTTTTGTTTTATTAATTACATTATCATTTTCCAGTTATTACTCAATTTTGATGCAATTAGAGAATGAAAAAAATCCAAGATCTTCCAAGCAGTTGTTTCTAGTGGTGCATCTTTGGGGGGGGGACGACACGTTGTTTGTTTGTGTTTTTTTCCTCTTATAAGGAACTAATGAAACAATGCCCTAGTATGACACTTTGTTTTATATTCATATGGGCATTATTCTACAATGTCCTCAACCTCTCATGTCATAGGAAAAATAAGCTATGTTAGTTTTTACAGGAGCAGGGATGTTAAAATCTGGTGGCCTGGCCATGTTCCAGGTTGATTAATTAATATTCTACATAGTTTCTCTAAAATTTCTAATGAAAAGATTGTTCTTTATTTAGACTTGTAGCAAATATAGTATCGCATGTATGTTGCCCTCCACAAAAGACTGCATTTCTTATTGCAGTTTAGTTTTATGAAGCTTTTTCAACTTTGAGGAAAAATAATTGTAAATGTTAGTATGTCACTAAACTAAGGGGGCTATTCAGAGCAATGCTTACCTGCTGCAGGTTATCAGATCTTTCATGGTAAATTCAACTTCACGTAAAAGACCAAGATTTAAATGAGACATGGGTGGTACATATGGTACAGTAACATGGCAATGTTATCACATAAAGATGAACCAAGATGGATTTGAAGATTCCTGTGACCTTACTGACCCCAGTGAGGACAGGAGCAATCAGAGTCCTTGAGCACAGATGTGCCCTGGGTTGTTAAGTGGTGCTCTCCACTTGGAGGGAGACGGGGTGTCGCATGCTCTTTCCTTTCTACTGAATGGCACAGCTGGCCTGTGCAGATCAGAGCATCTGCTGCTCCCTCTGAAACGCTGCTGCTGCAGTCTCCTTACCACAAGCTCTTCATTCTGCTTGATTCCCACACCTGCCACTTGGATAACATAACTGAGAATTACCCCAGTGCAATACAGAAACTACATGATGCAACCCATAACATCAAATTTACAGTTTTAAAATCCAACAAGATTATTGTATAAATAGAGCTGGAACTAAAAATATAGTAATGCAGATGTGTTTCATCTCATGTTTCAGGAGACAACAAAGCATAAGTATGCCCTCAATGAACTGGTTCTCTCTATCCCGCTCTCTTTTATCTTACAAAATATAAATACTCAGTAATCCAACAGTAAGAGATGCTGAATATCAATATCTTCATATTCAAAGTGGTTGGTTTTTTCCCTGTGGTATGAGTAGGAAGAAGGAATTTGTGGAAGGACCTAAGAGTCTTTAGCCAAAGAAGTGATGGGTTCATGTGGGTTTGGTTCTCATGATGTGATTTTGAGAGAAGGTGCTTCTCATATGTCTCAGGACTCTAAAATGCCAGTCAGGCCAACCTGTGGGCGTACTGCATAATTCTGAAAAGGCTTTGGCTGGGAGCTTTCAGATGGTCTCTGTAGGAGGTCTGGTTTCTCCACCCTGCTGTGCTGCCATGCTTTATTCAGCCCAGGTTGCTGTAGCCTTTCTGGTCATACTGGAGCCAGGAGGATCAGTTATCACTGAAAGATCTCAAAAATGTTTCTAGCAACTCGGTCTGCCAGCCCGTTGGCAACTGAATTTTCAGAGCTACCGATACACTCATTTTATCAGAGTCAGTCTCCAAATGGCAAGGGCTAATGTTAAATCAGCATTGCAAAATCCTGGGGAATCTCAGTGCCTCACCTGCTTTAGCACAGACAATTAGATGGCTTGGTCGTCACCTGTTGCCTCCCCTTCACAGAGCACTCTGAGGAGACAGTGATTTGAGGACAGGATCTTGCTGGGAGAAAGGGTTTGAAGATGGAGCCTTGTTATAAGAAGAAAGGGTAAGGTAAGGAGGGTAGGAGGGCAGTATATGGCAGGGCAGCACAGCTCACCACAAGCTAATTGCTTCTGTCTTTGGAGAATGAAAGAGAGCAGGAAATAAAATCCCTCAGAGAGGTAAAATAGCACTTGTCTGGGCTGGTAGTGGGTTTTTGGCCGCGAGGTAAGCAGGTGTAAACCCCTGATGGTTGGAGGGCCTGATGCCTAGTCCAGTCCTAGCCTACAACAAGGTAGAATTATCGGCAGGCTGGAGGGTTAGTGGGGCGAGGAGAGACCCCTGCCCTTACGCACGGTCTCCCCAAAATCTACTGACACTTGTCCAAAAGTTTTAATACTGTCATGGTCCCTGATGATATTGTGCCTTTTTTTAATATCAGGGTTTTGAGACACTCGGGTTCATTACAAATCATTCCCCAGGGAAGTGGTCGAATCACCATCCCTGGAGGTATTTAAAAGATGGGTTGACGAGGCACTTAGGGACATGGTTTAGTAGTGGACAGGTAAGGTTGGACTCAATGATCTTAAAGGTCTTTTCCAACCAAATGATTCTATGATTCTATGATTCCCCATTGGTCATAGCTGCTGACTGAAAGTCCCCAAAGCAATGTTCAGACTCAGAAAAGCCAAAGAAAGTATTGATTATGGTATGTTGTCCTTTGGAAGGATCATTCATTCAGTGCAAGTGTCACAGATCTTTATCTTGCTCTAGCCTCACACTGTCAGAATAGCAACAGAGGGAGCAATATATTCCTCCAACGTAGACATAAGGGCCTTGTGTCATCAAGCCCCGATATCGTTACAGTCTCTTGAAAACTCCAGCCTCTCAGCAGGAGTAATTACTGCAAAGGTCTGATCCGGACCAGTGGAGGTTGTGCAGAGCCTTGCTGCAGAAGGTGGTGCACAGGGAAGCTCGGGTACGCAGCAGCGTGGTGGCTGCACGGGGGCCTCTCTTTTGGGTCACAGAGCCTGTATGACTGACACGAGAAATAATCTACCAGAGCACAACTCTGCCACCGGAATCTGACTCTGCCGGAGTCCCTGGTGGGTCTGAAGCCAGCTGCACAATTTAGGGTCGCCTGTCACAAGGTATAATGTTCAAAAGGACTGGTTCCAGCACTCTGACACACCTCACTCCTCTCCCATCTGTTTAGGAGAGAATATAATTATCTGGGTCATGTGTTACCACCACGTATAGGAAATGAGTTGTGATAGTTATATTCTTCTGTTGCATACCCAGTGTCTGACCCTATTTAGGGTTTTGAGCATTTTTCCTTTCATTTTTAACTCTTCACTCTGGATATGGAGGTTGTGGTAGGTGAATGACAGTGCTATGGGTTAGGCTACCTTTTTTAGGCCAGAACAGGAGAAAACAGAGAGTCAATATTTTTAGGTGGCATAACTATTAGTTTTTAACAATGTAACACCAATTAATTTCAAATAGCCTTTTTAAAGTTTACAGTAACAGAAATGTTTGTAAATAAACACTGAAGAAGAGCATCACTCTCTAGAACTTTTATGGACTAACATCGCTCTTGTACCATCCATTAGAAGTGTCTCAATTTCTAAAGTCCCTGTAGGTATATGACTGTTCCTTAAGAAAAAATGGATGTATTCACTGACAATGAGGCAAATGATCTTAGACTGGAAAAACACCGTAAGTCCCTACATGAAACTATTTTGTTATCGTAAAGAAAGCACTATAAGCTAATGTCTTATGAAGATGTAAAAAAAAAAAAATGTGTCTACAGTTTTGAAAGTTTCATAAAAGTAATTCACATTCTTTTTTGAATGATGCCAACTCTGTAAGAATTTTGCAAGTTGCTTTAATGATAACTGTGACCATTGTATTACATTATGTATTCAGTAACAGTAATGGAATATTGTGTATTAGTCTGAATAACTGAAAGCTGGAAGAGACGTTTATGCAGTCTACAAATGCATTACGAAAGTACTTCATCTGAAGCAAACACAATTGTATATGCTTTTATTATATACTCTTTTGGAGTTAGCTATGACAGAGTATCTTACAGAGCATCCTAAGATATTAGACAAAATTGAATATAATGCCTGAGTTCATCCTAATTTTAAGTAGATATGTCTTGGGGTTTTTTTTATGAAAACTTTTCCCAGTGAATACAGAAACTCTCATGAGGTGGTACACCATGCTACCACTTCTTTTAGGCAAATAGCTGCTTTCTGAATGGCAATTTATTTTTTCCCTCTGAGTTTGCTTAATGATGTTATTCATAGAGTGATAATTTGTCACAGTGTGAGGCTGCCTGCTCCAGAGGAACTCAGCAGGGGCTGGGAGCTGCTGCCTCTCTCAGGTCACTCTGCTGTGAGGCAACAGCTTGTATGCCTATAGGAACTCACTAACATCCACCCCCTTCCGCAAAGAAATATCACCCCTCAGTTCCCTCTTTCTTTTCTTTTCTTCCCCCGCTCCCCCCCATATTAGGTAGCATCTTCAAAAATCCCCAAAGAAATAGGAAATAAACTTCTACACATAGATGTCTCCACCCAAATACAGATTTTATGAGTAGAGAGAGTGCTTTCTGTTCTTTCTGAATGCATAAAGTAGTTTTTTGACACTTTAATCTAAATCTGCCAACAGAGAACCAAAATATTAAGGAAGAGGACACTTTTGAGACCAAGGTGCCAGCCTAAAAGTCAAAAGAGATTACTTTCATTATTGAACTAAGGAAGTCTGTAGTTTGTCCACAAAATAAAATAATAATTTAAAAAAAAAAAAAAAGCTTTCAATATCTTTTGACATGTTTTTTCAATGTCTGCCTCGCATATCTAGAGGCAGTGACTGCATGTATGTGACTACTACTTGATGCTGATATTACTTCAAGTGTTATGTCCAAACACATGTCTTTGGCACATCTATATTTTCACTTAATTTCTCAAATTCCTCTGGTTGCTAACTCTTGGAACTTTTTTTCAGTGGCTGTTATTAAAAATAGATGGGAGCTATCAACTTGTTTTTATTGTGTTTTGTCAGCCACAGGTATCAGAAGATTATTAAAGGATTAGATCAATGCTTCCTCCACCATTATAGAATAAATCGTACTTGGCTCAGTGGTTCATTTTATAAAATGGACATTGTAATATGTTCATTGAATATTTTCTAATGACTTTGGAGAGCCCAAAGACATAATACTTCATTAGGAGGAGCTGCAATAAGGTGTGAAATGCAAAACTGAAGAGCCTAGTTGGGAAAAACAAAAACATCTCTCAAACTCTTCTGCCTTGCACAGGCCTTTGGAATTTAACATCTCTGTGTAATCCTCCTTCTTCTTTCCTGCCTTCTTCAATTAGTACCCCTGCATACCTACTGAAATCTTCAGCAACAAAATTATGTTGAAGTGCACAGAAGTACAAAACTGCCTTATCAACAGATTATAACATTTTTCTTTCTTGAATTATACTTCAGGGTCATTGTGCCTCTGGATTTCCTAAAGGCCAGAAAGATGCTAATTTAGGTGGAAATGGCCTAGAGAGAGACCTTCATAGAGAGAGAGGCGAGGGACTGGGTTGTGAACAGTGTTTTGAAAGCAAGGAATCAGGAGATATCCTAGACCTATGGCTTCGCTTGCAGTAGTGTTGCTCTGTTGAGATGAATGGGAGATGTATGGGTTCAGTGACTTTGAAAATGAGGTTATATGAACTCTGCAGGGATCCTTGCCTTCTTTCATGCCCTCATCCCCAGTGCCATGCAGAAGCCACGTGTGTCAAAGAGATTATAGTTTTCTGACTTCTAATGCTTTCTGTCTTCCATTCTTTCTTATCTTGAAATCTGGAGTTCACCCATTGTCTTGGACTGGGTTCTTCACACACACCTCACAGTGTTGATTACATGGCTAAATTTAGACAGAAACATATACTTTTTTGGGGGAGAGGAGGAGTGGGGTGGGGTGTGAACTATAGCTTGTGCTGTTCAGCACTGAAGTTGTCAATAGTTTTATCCAATGCAGTGCAATTTTTTGTAGAGTTCCACAAAGCCATGTTTTTTCCTTCCCTTTCTATGTGAAAAAGTGGCAAATTAACATTTTTTCTAGCACTGAGTTGTTGAGAAAGGCAATTTTTCTTTTCCTTTATTGGTTTATTTGAGGGCATTTCTGCAAAAACTGATAATTCAGACTCATTTTAACTTGGTGCTTAAAATTGATTGTTAATTTCTCTTTATCACAATAATTACCCAAAAGAATGGAAAATTCACAATCAATCTTCAGGCTCCTTATAGGTCACAGACATATGTATGGATAGATGCATTTGTTACTTCTGGAAAATGAAATTCTTATGGAAATTATTTCAATGTGGTTGTGTACGATTAAATTTAACAGTGATAGTCCAATAAAGAGGCCTTAATAATTAAATAAAACATTTGAAGAATTAAAATCTAGGCTTATCTTAATTCTGGTAGTAGTGTAGACCAATTTAGGTAATATGGAGTTAGCTGAGTCTATCTGCTTTTTCTTCCCTAGCAGAACTATTTACTTAAGTTCCAGTCAATTACATCTATGTAATTCCATTGCGGGCTTAATCTACAGACAGTGGGGTGGCCCAGCATTATCTTGGGGTTTAATTTTGCCTTCAGAATCTTTATTACTGGTGATGATGTGTGAAAAGGAAAGAGCACAGCTTGGCTTTCAGAAGCCAGGGTGAGTTTGTTTGGCTGATGCTTAGGAACAATAACAAACAAAGCCTTTGTAAACTGGTCACAGATGATGTGTAAGTCCCTAGAAAACAACAAAATTTAAATTATTCCAGTTTAGAATATAACCCCTGTTTAACTTGTAGGTGCTGCAGAGTTTGTGTCGTGAAGTGATTATAAAATACTTACATGCCTTAAGCTAGAAAAGTTTATTGTTGCAAAGAGCTGGATCATATTAAACAAAGCAACATGTGCCAAGTATTACATCGTTCCTCACTGAACTCAGTGGTAAGAATTAGATCCACAATGAATAATTTGTGACAGGCTTTTTTCTAACAAAATATGAGTTAATTTTCCTAAGACAATTAGCAATCCTTAAACTAAAGCTGAAGTTCTACTCTCCTGAGGTTGGACCAGCATATTTTATGTCCACTTAAATAACACCCTTAGCTACTGAGAGGACACTGCAGTTGATGTTGATGATAGGTGTGATTTTATTAGACCCTCATAGATCTTCTTAAAAAATACAAACAAAAAAAAGTTGGTCAACTGTCCTGAGAACAAAATGCCCAACTGCTTGCATTGTCACCAGCCTGCTGAAGAAACATGTTATTTAACTGCATGGTGTTCATTAAGATTTGTAAAGATAAATATGCTGAAGTTAAATTAACCTCTTGATATCCCTCTAAAGACTTAACAGTAGGTGTGTTCTATGGAAACTCTGAGCCAAGACAGAAAAAGCGTGTGCACTCCTCAAACTCTACTGGTTTGTAAAGCACTTCCACTATTGACTTCTTCATGTTCTGTCCCTAAAACATATGAGTCCTGTGTACTGACCAACATCTCCTTTCTATTTCAGGGACTCTTGTAGTCCCTTCATCACTTTTCATTTGTTTGTTTTGTTTCCCTATAGACATCGATAGCACTTTGCTTCTCATTGCTTCCCATCCCAGGTCTCCACTTTTCATTGTTTGATGTGATTCCCTATACATTCTGTCCTCCCTTTTCTTCCAGATCCTCTTTCACTATACCAATATTCCCAGTTTCCTTTTACCCAGCGTATCTCTGTTCTCCTGCTTTCCTCACATCAAGATTAATCATACCTCTTCTTATGTACCTAGAGCTTTAGGTCCCCCACAGCCAGCCATGCTGGGTCCCCTCTTTGTCTCAGTTCCATGAAAGGTGCAATTTCTACCTGTGCCTAAATGTTCTCCTCTCTCCTATGGCTCTGGCAGCTTCTTCTCCCTCTCTCCTCTTCTTCGTAATCTTATTTTCCTCTCTGAAACGTATAGCATTTAAAGCATCAGCCTATAAAAATCTATTGGGAAGATGGTTAGAGCCAAAGTGGGAGCACTGTTTTGCTGCAAGGTATTAATTTATGTTACCGGCCCTATTCTCTGAGCTGCAGATAATTGGAAAGGTGCTTGTAGCTGCTTAGGTAAATAGATGGCAAAGGCTTAATGTGTGATGTGTTTTTTTTCTTTACATGTTATCCACTTTTTTTTCCCCTCTGAAAAATCAATACATTTCTGCCTATTGAATATTTTATGGAATTTGGAACACTGATCACATGCAGTATGCAAAAGTGTTATGGACAAAGAAATGTATCAGGCTGAACCCAGGGGCCTTATAAGTATGGTTGGTCAATAAGCAAAGGTAAATCTTCCTGTCTGCCTTCCTCCATTCATGAGTAAGCAAGTGAGTAAAGACATAGGATGTTGTTCTCCTTAGTTCTTACACGTAATTATGGTTATCCACTGAGGCTTAGTTCTCACAGATGGATTTATGAAGCTTGCTCAGATTACCTTCTCACTTTCCATGAGCAAGTCTCTCTTTCTATTTATTGTTGTCTTTTATCTTGTGATGGTTATATATAGTAGGATTGGAATTCATTTCACCTAACTTTCAACATCTACAGTATTTCAGTTAGATGACTGCATGTACACAAAACGCTTGTTCGTCCGTGCAGTCTTATGGCCTTCTCTGGTAGTGTTACTTATTACTTAGGTCATGAGGACTTTGTTGGTGTAGGATTTTATTTGCTGCGTGAAAAAGCTACTAAACATTCACCTTTACCACTAAACTAGTTATTCCAGCTACAGCGTTGCTTATCCAAGACATGTTACTCTTGCAATGTAGTACCTAAGCCTTCATAATATATAACATCACCTGGTGCACTGAGAAATGATGCTCATTAGCGATTTGTGATCCCATGGTATGTGCTAAAGGTAGATGAATGAAATCGTGGAACTCCAAAGAGCTCATCCAGCGGCTCCTGTTCAACTCAAGCATATCCCTTTTTGTGCGCCTGTCGGGGGTCTACGAGAGCAAAGCTACGGGTTGGTGACTTCAGTCTTTCTGAGATGTCATGTTACAGATCTAGCAAGAAGCTCATGCCCAGCTACAATTTGCTTCCTTCTGTAAAGCCTGGCTCCTGGAATTCTCCCCAGTTACATCTTGTGTCATGATCATGCCAGCCGTCTCAGGGATTCAGCGCCCCTGATAGCTGTGTGCAGGCTTTGGAAAGATCGCTGGCTGTCCCCATAAATCACTGCTTTCCGTTCTGTCTGGCTATATCCGTAATGGGTTTTCATTCTCTCAGCATCTGGCTCACGTCTCACTGCACTGAGCAGACATCTGAGCCAGGGGACCCTGAGGCATCGAGTTCAGCTATTCAACCTAATATTCTGCTGCTAAATGTGTTTAGGAGAGGAATACCTTGTGCTGCAANTTATTGTTGTCTTTTATCTTGTGATGGTTATATATAGTAGGATTGGAATTCATTTCACCTAACTTTCAACATCTACAGTATTTCAGTTAGATGGCCTTTATAGTTGAAGTAAAGAAAGAGACATTTTTAGGGTATGATTCATTTGACCTGTTTCAAATGTCTACTTTAGGAATAGATGAAACATGCCATACAAGTACCTCCACTAACTACAAAGAAAACCTAGAGGGACTAGATTAAATGTGAACCTCTTACTGTTGTGTTTACATTTAGTCAAATTAAGAATCTCAATTTAGTGGTTGGAATTAATTAATGACATCCACTTCTGTACAGAATTGGTATACAAGTAATTTTTATCATGTGAACCTTAACTTGAGAATATGTTTTAGCTCTTTGGTTTGGGTGGAAGGGACCTTTAAAGATCACCTAGTCTAACCCCTCTGCCATCTTTCACTAGATTAGATTGCTCAAATCCCCATCCAATCTGACCTTGAACACTTCCAGGGATGGGGCATCCACAACTTCTCTGGGCAACCCATTCCAGTGCCTTACCACCCTCATTGTAAAAAATTTCTTCCTTATATCTAATCTAAATCTACTCTCTTTCAGTTTAAAACCGTTACCCCTTGTCCTATCACTGCATGCCCTTGGAAAAAGTCCCTCTCCAGCTTTCTTGTAGGCCCCCTTCAGGTACTGGAAGGCTGCTGTAAGGTCTCCCTGGAGCCTTCTCTTCTCCAGGCTGAACAACCCCAGCTCTCTCAGCCTGTCTTCATAGGAGGGGTGCTCCATCCCTCTGATCATTTTCATGGCCTCCTCTGGACCCACTCCAACAAGTCCATGTCTTTCCTGT
>VYZW01003642.1:60464-70501 GCA_013401315.1 Balaeniceps rex | reverse complement strand
TCCACTCTGGGCCACTGTCTTTAGTGACTGACCTAGGCATGTGATGTTACAGAAATATGCACGGACCATGTGTTGAGTACGTCAGCCTCCAGCCTGTGCTTGTGCTGGAAGAAGCTTTGCAAGCAAAAGCCAGTGCAAAGCTATCAAACCATGGCTTAAAATGTGGTCTGAGGTTGACTGTTCAAATGGGATGTGTTCAGCCGTGCCTGCTCTTGTTGAGAGCTGTATTTACAGTGCCGGGGGTGCTTCCTCTTGCTCCATCCAACTGAGAAATACAGTTCTGTGAGCTGCTCAAGTTGGGAAGGGAAGAAACAGTGGGAAGGTGCTGCCCAAGCTGCTATCACTACTGCTTTTTTACCCATGTTTGCTACAGTGGCGGGAATTGGTGAGTCCAAGGTCCCATGCTGGCTGCTTCTGTTAACAGTGGATGCTTAGAGCTCCACTTGGGAGATGCCGCTGCACTGGATGAGGTCCTCTGTGGTATACAAGAGTATTACTACAGTAGAATCCTTTTAGCTGATGTAAAATAAGCTATCATAACGGTTGTATACAGGATAAAAGTGTCTCGTGCAAAGTTGCCACTGTGGTACGATGCTGGCAGAAGTAGCGTATGTTAAATCAGCTCTGTGACTTGCATCAGCCAGTTGAGGAGCTGTACACTTAGTTTTATAAGTTGATGCTGGTTTTTTTTTTGTTTTGTTTAGAGGTTATGTGGTTCCTGCAGCCTGGTGATTCCCTGGTGGTTGCATAATAAAAACATGGTTGTTGCTCAATAACTAAGATGAATGTTCAGAACTTTATATGGTTACTACTCTTGTCCGTCTGTTCAGATGAGCTCCTCTTCTAACTCCCCTTCTGGCTGGTTCGGAAAAAGACTCGAATTTTATGTAGAAAAATCTCAGAAAAAGTATTTTTTTAGAAAAAAATTACACTTAAAAATACATTTTTTTAAAGAGCTAAGAAACTTATTGGGAGGAAAGTTGTTAGAAGCTGTTAGTCTTTTTCTTTTAGCTTAGATGGTCCATCTGCAGACACCTCAGTGCAGTTTCTTTCCTCTTTACTGTCCCTACTCTTAACCATTTGATTATGGTGCACAGCCCTTGACTGAGTCACATTTGTATTTACCTTGACGATAGTGAGTGTACTTCTACAACCCTGTGACAACATCAGTCAGAATTAGTTGTGTTTTGCAATCAAGTAACCTTTGTGCTACATCAGCGGAGAGTGCAATTCTGTTGTCGCTGTGATTAGTATACGTGATGTCCCAAGAATGTGCCATTAATTTAAAATTACACTCAGATATGGAACGTACTTGCAGGTAAATGTTCATCTTGTCAGTAAAAAGTGATTTCAGTTGGTTGGTTTGGTAGAGTTAAAAATAGTGACAGGGAGTGGGAAATGTCCTCTCTGCTTTGGATATTAAAGGTTCAGAAAGGTGAGTTAACCTAAGTCATCACCCCTACCAGAGATGCAAGTGCAGTTGAGAAGCCCAGCACTGTTGTTCCCAAGTCTCATAGCGGCCTGTGTGTATAGCATATCTGGAGAAATAATAGGCAATGGAAAGATGGAGATCTTGATAAAACTTCTCAGTAGAATGTTGTGTTTTTAATAGATTAAAAAAAAAATCTAAGTTGATGCCATACACAAATACTTCAGCTTTTTCCAAGAAATACCAAATGGATGTTCGTGCTTTGTTCTGAGCAAGAATGCCACAATTGTTAAGTGAGTTAAATACCTGATTTATTTTAAGAAGAGATTAACTTCCATATCAGTATCTCATTTTTCTAAATAATTAGTATCTTTTTTTCCTCCCTAAATAACTTGTCTTATTTAAAAAAAAAAAACCAAACTTGTTGCTTTAGTGTTGTGCATTGGCAGCTTGTAGAATTTGCTTTTGAACAGGCAGCTTTAAATTGAGTCATGTTGCAGAATCATTCAGCGTAAAGCAGTGAGAAAACTATTCAGATCATCCATATACAAAAATTATTCTCCTCTTGTCATTCTATATGCAGAACAAAATGTAATTTGATTCTAGTTATAGCAAAAAATGAAAGCACCTTAATGGTGCTGTGAAGTAATAAATTGGTGTCTTTAGTCTAGGTTAATATCCCCAGTGATTATATGTATCAGTCATAACTGTATGATTACTGCTTGCTACTGCTGTAAGATAGAATTAAAGTTTTAGAGCTCTTTAACCTTTTCAAGTTCATCTTTTTAATTTTACAAAAAGAATACTTACATGTTAACTAAATTACAAATCTGCGCTGCCAGTTTTTACGTTGTTTTCACAATCCTTGTTGGGGTGACGGAGATCTGGTAATTTGTTTTTTGCACAGGTATGCTGGCAAACCACAGACGTCTGGTAAAATAGTTCTCATCTGTGTATTTTAAAAGAATTTTTACCCTGTACTCATAATTTTACATAAGTATAGTATTCAGTCATTGAAAGGACCTGTTGTGTGACTGGTACCTCTTAAGAGATCATTGTCAAGGTGTTTCGCTGGAGTATGAATTAAGGTTTGTGACTTATACCTGCGTGTTTCAGAGTGGAGTGATTTTTTTTTTTGCTGTTAGGGGCTAGAACATCTGGGGCGGCGTGGTGGCAGCAAGTGCTGGGAACTCTTGTTGGACATTTCCATACCTGAGGTTTGAGAGGGTAGGTTAAGTTGTGTTTTAGTGTAGTTAAGCACAGTTACGGAAATAACTTACCGAAGAGCATCTTTGTGCTTACCTAAGCAAGAACCTTTGTGTAGTGGGTACTAGTCCTGCAGTAAGTTTTGCAACTCGTCATTACATTGCAAATAATAATCTTGAATTTTTTCTGTTTGGTCTGTTTTGAAATGTCCATGATGCAACTGGCTTGGATTTTCTAGAGGCCGTTTTTGCTTAAATTAGATATTTGAAATGTGTCCACTTTGCCCATTCCAGCCAATTCTTGACCAACAATTTCAAAAGCAGACATGTCCCTAGTCATCTTAAAATTAAAAAAAATTAATCTGCTTAACTCAGATCCAGCAAGATTCATTCAGTTCAGCTCGGCTCTGACCATGTGGGCTTCTGCACAGAGGAGCTATCCTGGGATCGTGCTTCCTTGCACCCTGGTGCTGACTTTGCTGTACATGGGCTGCGAGGCCAGATCCTGTGGACTTCACATAGGTACAGCAGTGCTCCTACTAGGGAGTGCTAAGATGTTTTGCCGCTCTGTGCAAGCTAACGGTCCAGCTACACCAGCACTGAATTAAAGCCAGTGAGCCGTGCCGTATCCAGGTTTATCTAAAATATCACAGCTCCTGTTAATTCTCATTGGCAAAGTGTCATTTTCTTTTTGTTTAAAAAAAGAAAAAGCAGTCTGATTTTTACAGATACTTGGTGCTCTCAGCTGTTGGTGGAAGTTGGAAAGCCTGGAGTGTTTGGCATCTCTGAAATTCCCACTTTTAATTTTACTCTGCTAAAAGTTTCTCTAGCTGTAAAACTTTTCAAGACTGATCGACATTTCTGACGTGAGAAATTCCCTTGTGGTTTTGCGCGACAGCAGTCTGCAAAATATGATTTAAAATCTGTGATACATGGAAAAAATATTTTTAATTTAGAGTAGCATAAAAATGGCAAATCTGAAAACTCTTCTGTGCTCTCTGAAAGCCATCCTGTAAGGTAAAGCTATTACTGTATCTCAGTCACGTGAATTAAATCTGTGACCACATCAAAAGCTCAGATGTTTAAAGTGGAAGAACTTGCGGACTGATGAGCTGAGGAACTGGACGAGCAAAAGAAGTATTCCTTCTTCTTAACACCTGTATGCTTACAAGCANTACTCAGGTCCATATGTTTTGCTGCAAGGTGATGGTGCCTCTGAAAAATGCTGTAAGAAGTGAAAGATTTCAGCCTCCCATTAAGCCAGCGTTGATTGCATGGAAATTACCTGCTGGGTGGTTATTTTCTTCAACTGTGAACTAATGATTCATTTTCAGATTGATTATTTAGCTCATATCTCAATGGCTGTTTTTCTTAGGCATCTTGGCTCACAGCTTTGTGAACTGGAAAAGCTGATAGATAAAATGATGATTGCAGAGTTTTCAACTTATGCTCGCAATGATTTAAATAGACCCCTAGAAGATGATTGCCAAATTCTAGAAGAGGTATGTCTGTTATTGAAATAAACTGTCTGATGAATATGTTTGCATCTTTAACATACTTAGTTAGCACCAACTAATTCACTCAGGTCCTTAGTAGCAACATTATAATTTTATACTATTTCTCTTCTCATGCAAACCTCCCCCCGCCCCTTTTTTTGTGCTTGATAAAATTAAATAATTGTAACTAAACTCATGGAACTGCAATCCAGTCCTACTTTATTTTTTCAAAATAATCAGTTCTCTTTTCTCTGATTAAATATATACTGAGTTTGCTTCATGAACCTCAATATGTAAGTGGAAAAGAACATGGACTCTCATATCTACTTAACTGTAAAATTTCAGTTTTGCAATGAAAGCCGATACTTCCATGTTGTTCTCATTCAGTCTCCCTATGCATTTATGGGTGCTTATATCAAGTATATGGTTGCCCTGAATACATGCTTCATTTGCAGTATATAGATGTATTCCTCATTCCTCTGAAGATCATAAACATCTGAAGATTAAGCTATTGTGATTGCTTTCTAGCCAGGAAAATATTTTTCTGGATTTTGCCTGTACTATCCTTCAGTAATTGCTAGACCCTATTAACTGTTTATTCTTCTTTCATCCATGGGTTTCATGAAATATAGTGAATGGCAATAGTACTTAAATATTCCCATTTCTGCCCTAAAGCTTCTTCTCAGCTCCGTGCTGCGATGTGATAGCCTCTCACTTGTGCTGGTGCAATTGTATTTAGTGTCATTCTTGCTCGGAGTAGGGAAACTCACTAATCTTTAGAAATATCCATGGTTTTAAGCACAAGTGGATGAGCACAACTGAGGAACAGGCATGAATGGGGCTGGGAGGAAGGGACTTCGGTTAGCTGGTGTTGCCACAGGGAACGTTGTATAGTTAAATTGTGGCATTATAGTCTCAAGGCACTGGACTGATCTAAATCCTGTTCGCCATGTGTTTGATACGTGAACTTTCTTACTGCTCTGCAATTTCTTAAAATTGTTTCTTGTCCTCACCTTGATATTTTTAGTGTGTTTTTTTTAATTTTTCTTTTTTCTTCTTGATAGGAGAGACTTGTATCACTAGTATTTGGACTTTTAAAACAAAGAAAGCTAAATTTTTATGAAATATATGGAGATGAAATGATTATTACTGCAAAGAACATAATTAAACAGGTAAGCTGAACACTTCTAACGTATCTGTCAAGGTTGCCTCAACCTCTTACAGATTATTTTTAAGTAGTTAAGAACAGCTCTGATGAAGTTTTTTGGTGGCTGATGGTCTCTTCATTTAGAGCAGCTGGGCTTGCAGACACTAAGGACTTCTGAAGCACAGAGGTCTGTTTGCAGAAAAGACCTTCTGGAAGGAGTAGGTAGCACAAGTACAGCAGATCACAGCTTTCTCTGTATAATTACGATTGTTCTGAATCCCCTGATTTTAGCTTAGTTTTTTTTTCTTTCTCTGTTTAAAAAAAAAAAAAAGCCACAAAACAGACAAACAAAAAAACCACAAACCCAAAAAAACCCATACACCAAAAAGCCCCCCACCCCAACCCTCCAAAAAACAACCCCCCCACGTTCTTGGTGTAAATACATAAAAGAGAATCAGAAAACTTGCTAGTTGAAACATTTGAATTCCCAACAAATGCTACAGAAAACATTGCTTGCCTAAATGTTAGCACGGGCCTAGCATAGGCACATGATAAAAGGTTGGAAAACATCCTTGTCTTTTTCTAAGAGAGCAAGGTGGAGTAATGAAGAAGGTAGAAGAAGTGCTTGCCTGTAAAAATTATTTAAGAAATGAATCCTTGTCCACATTGCTGTCGCTTGCCATTTAGGGTAGCATATCTATCTTTTCAAACCAAAAATCTTTGTAGATAAAACCAGCTAAAACCAACAAATGAACAAAGTTTAGATGACTTCTTTGGGGGAAAATGCATGTAATATTTTGGACAGTAACATGATGGCTTTTGTTTGCAAACAAGAACTTTAGACTGAACTTTGAGTGTGTGTTTGGCACTTTTAATTTTACTCATCTTGTTTGTTTGCATGCATGTGTGAGAATATTGTGCAAGGGGTGTTTTTCTCCCCTAAGAGATATGTGATTATTTCAGGAGTCATGTTCTGGTGTGTTATGAGTCACCTCTGATTTGTATCTCAAAGGCTGGGAGATAGTCAGGTGGCGGGTTTGCCAGCAGATGAAGACAGTCTCTCCTGTCCTCGTAGTATAGCATACTGTTCAGAGCTGTGCTGTGAACCAGGTTGGGAACCCAGCTTTTAAAAGTTTGGAGGAGGAGGAGGATGATTATTATTATCATCATCATTATTATTATTATTAGGATTTTGTTTTAAGCTAGCTTGGCTCCCCCAATCCACTTCACATTGCAGCCCCACGGTTCCATTGATCTGGTTGTGCAGGGCGAGTAGAGAGAACACAGGTTGATGTTGCTAGTAAATATTGTGGCAGAACTAGAAGGCAGACAGTGGTGTGTGCAACTGCACCACCACTTCTTGTAAGGACTTGGCGATGATGGGAGCTCTTTCTCACTTGACCGCAATACAATTTAAATCGGGTTAAGCACCCCTGCCCCTAGCTGCTTGTTCTCTCTCCACCTGAAAGCAATGGGATGCTGGGCTGAGTCATTGCCCTGCTCCCTGGAAGATCAGCAGAGGGTGGGAGCGAGCACTACTTTCTAGTCATGCTGTATTACTGTAAGCCTGGAAAAACAAGAGCATACAGCTGTGTGCAGCTGCTCTGGGCCTTCATAGAAGGTGTAACACCAAAACCAAAAAGCATGAATGAATAACACCAGGATAAAACTGTTCATCTGCCCATCAGTCTCCATTGGCTTTTCGCTTGCCTGTGTCGGCAGTCATAAGGAGACATTTTTTCCTTTAAATTCTCTGTTTATTTGGATAATAGGCAAGTAGTGTTCCCTGTTTTCCTGCTCATTCTTGATCATAAAGTGCTTCTCCCACTCTGCTGGGAATATTTGTCTTTATGTTGGATTTTTCAGGTGTTGCCTCTGCTCAGTAATAGACGAAGTTTAATCAACTTCCAATGTAAGTTTCTATTGAATAGGGAAAATAGACAGGATTGTAGTATTTCTGTGTGGTTTGTGCAACATGTTTGCATTGTGGCCTATTGTCTCAACTCTTAGAGATATTTTTCCTTAATAGAGGAAACTCTTTCCTTCCCACATCTCAAATGTGCCTCCTGTTCAAATGCATCACTGGGCTGTTTTGGTCAGTACTTCAGTAGCTCTTTATTGCCAGCTAGGTGAAAGAGCAGAGGTTTGTAAGCACTGAACACACTGCATAGTTCAAGAACAAGGTCTACTTTTAAGAGGCTTCTGTACTGACCACCTTATTCAAAACGCAGGTAAAATCCATGTAGCTTGAGATGATGGCCATCAGTCACCATTTGGATTGTGTGTATTCACTTAAAGGCAAGATGAGTTTGTACTTTACTGACTCATTTGATCAGGTTATTGATTGACATTTGGGAGAAAACCCCTAACTCAGTCTGAATGGAGTTGAGTTGTACCTAGGGCTTACAAGTAATGTGAAAAGAGATCAGTGAACAAATCGCTGTAAAACAATAGATGTGTTTGGAATGAAAATCGATTGTTCTGGAGACCTGAAGAAACTGGCCAGTTTTGTAGGTACCAGCTGAAGAGCAAATGTCTTTTGAGAAAAGGCCACAGAGTAGCAATAAAGATGTGGAGAAATCTAGGGACAGAGGCAGGTGGTGTCCTGAAGGTGAAGAGGACAGACAGACAGCAAATGCCATGTCTGCTAGGAGAGCAGTTGAAACTGGGTCTGCCTTAACAGTTGAAAACACAGGACTGTAGGTGTGTGCTTCCACACTTCTCTGGTGCTGTTCCTTCCAGTTTAGGTTAGATTCCAGGTCCTCTATTTAAAGCTGAAAAGGAAGTCAACCAACATTTTCCGAAGTCAGTCACTTTGGAAAGGGGAAGAGTATGGCTTCTATTCTTAAGTACCTGACCCGAGAGACATTTTTGAAATGGTGCTTAGCATGCATGCTCAGAAAAGCAGGTCCCTTTGAGATGGAGCCAGTGTGCCCTCCAGAGCAGTACCCGGTTGGGAACATTTTGATCATCTGTATTTTGCAAGTAGATGTTGGGGGGGTGTGGGAGGTGTTCTTTCGGGTTTTTTGTTTGTTTGTTTTTAGAGAAACAAGTTGTTAAATGATACAAATACGGCTTTCCTTTGTTTTACTTTTTCTTATTTAACTTGAGGAATATTGTGTGTATTATGAAACTCAGCAGTGGTTAGAAGGAAGCTAAGATCTTTTTTTGTTTTGTTTTTTTCCCCTTTAAATTTGACAGTGTGTGGTTAATACGGTATCGCAGATAGAAGAAATAGATACAGAAGTGGTTGTTAAGTAAGTATACAGCCAGATTTTTTTTTTTGGTGGTGGGTGGGGATAGGAGATGGATGGTTTTTAGCATAGATAAATTTACCGTTCTAATTTTTGCTTAAATTTCCCTGTAATTAAGGATTATCCTTCTGGTTTACCTTAAGCCTCTGCTTCTGTCTGCCTCTGTCAGAATATTGCGTATTCCCCTTCTCATTCAGACTCTAATGTTACCTTAAATTAAACTTACCTTTAAAATAAATACTGAAATTCTGTGCATGTCATCGCATGAAGCGTAAACTACTGTATTTAGGCATATACCTCTTAACTACTTGAAGGCATTTCCTGTTGTCATAATCTGGGATTTTGTATTCAAACACGTCAGTAGTTTCAGAACCTCTCATTCAGCATGAATGAGAATAGGAGCTATCCAGAGAGGAGATCAGACAACTTCAGACACAAGAAATGGTCTGGCAGGAACCTCATAAAGCCCAACAAAGGCAGATGCCAAGTTCTGTGTCTTGGAAGGAGCAGCCCTTTGCAAGAGGAGAGGCAGGAGCTGGCTGGCTTCAGAACAGCTTCACAGGGCAGGATCCTGGTGGAGGAACTGGTAGGCTATGGACCAGCAGCGTGTCCTTGCAGCCGCAGCCTGGGCCATGTTAGCGTAGCCAGGAGGTTGAGGAACAAGAAAGGCATTGAGATCCAGCAGAGGCCACTGGCCTGGTTGGGGGCTGAAGCATGGAGTGTAGGAGGAGCAGTCAAGGGAGCTGGGTCCCCCTCCAACGTGGGGAGGGGAAAACTCAGGGGAGACCTGCCCACAGCTACCCCATGGGAGTGTTACAGCAGAGCTGTAGACAGAGCCAGGCTCCTCTCAGGTGAGCAGGGGAAGGATGAGGGGCAATGGGCACAAGATGGAAGGTGAGAAATGCCAGTTGAATCTTAGGAAAAATGTGTTCCCTATGAGGATGGTCAAACACTGGAACAGGAGCCCAGAGAGGCTGTGGGATCTCTGTCCTGGGATATAATCAAGGTTTGATGGTGCAGGGCCCTGAGCAACCCTATCTAGTTGGACCTGTGTTGAGCAGGAGTTGGACAAGACACTTCCAGAGGTCCCAGCTCCAGAGGCCCCTCTGCCAGTATCTGTTTTTCTGTAGCTCTGTGATTCATTTGGCTCAGCAAAGGGTTACCCCAAGATAATAATACCAGACCAGCTGATAAAGCGAAGTGAGTGGCAGAATCTGCATGAGATTCACACCCAGATTGGGAAAAGACTGGGCACAGGGTCATTTTTAAACATTGGGTATTTGTTCACCATTCTCCAGTGTTTACTATTCTGCAGTTGGGTCCTAACTGTGCATTAGAGTTTAACTTTTGTTCTGTCAATGACTTTTCTGCCCTTTGCCACAAACAGCTGACTTGCACTTTAACAGCAGAAGTGGTTTCATTGCAGTGCAGCAAAATGGGCTTAATAACATGGCTTTTGTAATGCTTGCAAAATATTTTTTTTTTGTAATCTCATTTCCCCCCCCC
>VYZW01003642.1:37337-49335 GCA_013401315.1 Balaeniceps rex | reverse complement strand
CACCACTGACATGCTTACCCGCCTGTCTGATTTACTGAAGGTATGACTCCAAAATTACCATCTGTGCTAATCAGAGGTATTCAGGGCAGAGAACGTGTCTTACTCTCTGTAATGCTTCATGTGCTTTTATGATTTCATATAAATAATATAAATTGTCTAGAAATGATTGCATTTGTTACTGTGCCATACGGTAGCCTTTTAAGCTAAAGGCATTAAAGATGCAATTTGTTGTGTGTATTAAATTTGGGAAGGCTGTCTTTCCTCTTGTTCACCTGGAATATTGGAAATTGCATCTAGTAGTGTTTGTCATAGCTACCTGTCCTTCAGGCTGGGTGTGGGATTAATGCTGTTGAAGAAAAAGCAATTTGATCCCAGATGCCACAGAGATATGTCTATATTCAGGAAGGAAACGAGTCCCTTGGTTATTACAAGTCAGTAGAGGTATAGTCAGTAGAAGCATGAAAAATATGGGATGAAGCTTCTGTTGTAAAATGTAAAGATGATGAAAGACCAGGACCTTTGTCATCTATTTCTCACTAGAGAAGAGGAAAGCTGGTAAAGCACAGATACTGCAAGGTAATACAAGTAAACAATAATAAAAAGAGCACATGAATGCACCTTAAAACTGTCATTCATATATATATATATATATATATGCACGCTCCAAACCCTAGCAGTTAATTTACTTCAAGGTTTTCACTTGTGTCTTTCCCCACAAAGGTTATGTCAGGTATTAGAGTTCTGAACATAAGCATAATCGATAAAAGGCGAACAGATTCTACTCTCCAAAAGTATATTTTACATAAGGTGGGGGATGGGGGAGGGGAAACACCCTAGGAGATGGACCTTTAAATAATCTTCCTGTTGGTAGTTCTTACCTGAATAACCAGATGCAGGAACACTCCTCCCTGCAGTCATCGTTCAGATCCGTCCACAAACCTTCCCCTTTGAAAGCAAATCAGTCAGTCTGGGACTGGGGATGCCCCTCTTCACCTCTTGTTCTCCAGCTGCTGCTTCACTCAAGTCTTGCAGCACCTTTTCGCAGGCAGGCAGAATAGCAGCAGATGCCTCAAACTTGGCCAGACTTGCATCTCTGTTACTTCTCTCTCCCTACCATATCTTGTTCTAGCTCTGTCATTTGTGTTTTATTCCTTGATATTCAAACATCATGTGCAGTTTAATTATTTTATTTCCCGTCTGGCAGTGAGGTGCCATCAATTGGAGAGATGATAAGAGCAGCTAGCAAAAACAAAAGCTCATTTATTACACTTTGAACAAAATAAAAGCCACTCGGGGTGTCCTTGCGAGTCACTACACTTTGTTTGACAGCTGTCAGAGCTAGCAAGGTTTGAAGGTAGCGAGAGCTAGTCTTTATTGTGACGGAAGCTGCAAAGTGTTCCCAGGTAATGAAATTCCAGGCCATTTTGGACTTTGGCTGCAACCAGAGTGAAATAACACCTGTGTATGAACAAAAACACAATCATAATTACTGGAGTTGTTTAGCTGGTGCAGACAAGAGAAGGCTGGCAGCCATGGTGCCGAATGCAGAAATGCTTTCCTCCAAGCAGTCACAAGGAGGGGGTATTGCTCTTTTGATGTTTCAGGCATGCTACTTCCTTGCTGCTTTGTCTGCAACAGGCCATCTGGTAACAGTAATATCTACGAAAGGCAGGGGGAGAGTATGAGTGTCTATCATCCTTTATAGAGCATGTTTTTAATGGTCTGCCACGCAGTCAATGAGTTGGCGCTAACCTGAGCTAAATACCTCAGAGGAGCTTAGGCTGGGTAGGATATATCTGTCTTTGGCTCAGTGGATCTGGTTCTAAAGTCCACCAGGAGGCATAAGAAAAGGTCTTGCTTTTCAGGAGGAGGAGGAGTGGAAGTCAATGTCAGACAGTTTCAGATCCTGACTTCTATCTGAGAGCAGAGTAGATTATGCCTCTCTCAGGTCAGGGGCCACATGTAGCTCAGGTTCAGTTGCGGCACTAGGTCTGGGTTTCTTTTCTGGCCCTGGATACACGACTCTGGCAGCCCAGAGCATGTGTGTGGTGTTCACGGCATATCCTCTCTGGCCCTGAGTTTTGTGACTGGCTCCAGGCAATAGCCAGAAAAATTGTTTCCTGTTTTTACTCAAGGAGGTTTGAAATTTTGGGTTTGTTCTTGCATTATGGTAGTCAGGTGAAGTCCCTGGTGATTGGAAGAAGGGAAACATTGTGCCCATTTTTAAAAAGGGAAGAAAGGAGGACCCTGGGAATTACCGACCTGTCAGCCTCACCTCTGTGCCTGGCAAGATCATGGAGCAGATCCTCCTAGAAGCAATGCTAAAGCACATGGAGGACAGGGAGGTGATTTGAGACAGCCAGCATGGCTTCACCAAGGGCAAGTCCTGCCTGACCAACCTAGTGGCTTTCTATGATGGAGTAACTGCGTCAGTGGACAAGGGAAAAGCAATGGATGTCAACCAGCTGGACTTCTGGAAAGCCTTCAACATGGTCCCCCACAACATCCTTCTCTCTAAATTGGGGAGATATGGATTTGATGGGTGGCCTGTTCAGTGGATAAGGAATTGGTTGGATGGTCGCATCCAGAGGGTAGTGGTCAACGGCTCGATGTCCAAATGGAGACTGGTAACAAGTGGTGTTCCTCAGGGGTCCGTACTGGGACCAGTGCTGTTTAATATTTTCATCAATGACATAGACAGCGAGATCGAGTGCACCCTCAGCAAGTTTGCAGATGACACCAAGCTGAGTGGTGCAGTTGACACGCCTGAGGGACGGGATGTCATCCAAAGGGACCTGGACAGGCTGGAGAGGTGGGCCTGTGCAAACCTCATGAGGTTCAACAAGGCCAAGTGCAAGGTCCTGCACCTGGGTCGGGGCAACCCCCGATATCAATACAGGCTGGGAGATGAGGGGATTGAGAGCAGCCCTGCAGAGAAGGACTTGGGGGTACTGGTGGATGAAAAGCTGGACATGAGCCAGCAGTGTGCGCTTGCAGCCCAGAAGGCCAACCGTATCCTGGGCTGCATCAAAAGAAGCGTGGCCAGCAGGTCGAGGGAGGTGATTCTGCCCCTCTACTCGGCTCTGGTGAGACCCCACCTGGAGTACTGCGTCCAGCTCTGGAGCCCTCAGCACAAGAAGGACATGGAGCTGTTGGAGCGGGTCCAGAAGAGGGCCACAAAAATGGTCCAAGGGCTGGAGCACCTCTCCTACGAGGACAGGCTGAGAGAGTTGGGGTTGTTCAGCCTGGAGAAGAGAAGGCTGCAGGGAGACCTCATTGCAGCCTTTCAGTACTTAAAGGGGGCCTATAGGAAAGATGGGGACAGTCTTTTTAGCAAGGCCTGTGGTGACAGGACGAGGGGTAATGGTTTTAAACTAAAGGAGGGGAGATTCAGACTATATACAAGGAAGAAGTTTTTTACAATGAGGGTGGTGAAGCACTGGCACAGGTTGCCCAGAGAGGTAGTGGAGGCCCCATCCCTGGAAACATTCAAGGTCAGGTTGGACGGGGCTCTGAGCAACCTGATCTAGTTGAAGATGTCCCTGCTCACTGCAGGGGGGTTGGACTAGATGACCTCTAAAGGTCCCTTCCAACCCAAAGCATTCTATGATTATCATGAAGCAAGACCTGTGAAGCAGGATTGTGGCCCTCAAAAAAAGGAGCTGTATGTGAGGGAAATCCTCTGTGTTGCACACATAAGCTGCAGGGCTACTTTGTCGTAATTCCTTGTGAATCTTTCTTCAGGTGCAAGAGAAAAGGTCAGTTCTGTAGGTTTTGGCTCCCAGTTTCCACCCCAGTGTCAACAGGACAGTGTTGTTCAAACATGAGCCCTGGGACTTCTGCTCCCCATTCAGAGCAGGAATCAGGGACAGCAGCAACAGCTCCTCCATCTCTACTGCATCACACAAGCCAGTCTAGAATATCTGGTGTCTCAAGTTGAGTGGTGGAGCAGAATTCCAAAATAAGACAGAATATGCTCACAGGAACTGTTTTACTGTCCAGAGACCTTGCTGGCCCATGTGCATTTAATGATAACTTCTTTTCTCCTGGAACTAAGTTAGGAAGATCAAGTCATGAGTCATGCACTATACCTGCAATTCTTACAGAATTGGTTTTTGACATGGCCTAACATCTTCTGTGCATCATTTCTTGATCTCGGTATTTTATAGTGTTACAAACCCAGATTCAGCCACCTCAGCAGCAGTGAGTTTCAGTCAGTGCTTTCAAGTTTTCTTTAACATCAGCAGTGGGGAGGGTCTAGTGCCAGAGCAGAAACTTGGTCTTTTGATATTTTCCATTCTGATATTACACTTGTCTCCTCTACTTAGCAAAACTAGTGAGATCCTTACTCTTCACTCCACCCAAGGCCCTGGTTTGAGAATTATGTTTTATAGATTTCTAGTATAAAGCCATTCTTGGGTACGGCTTTCAAAGAAGGCTGAACATAGCTTGTCTGCAGCAAGTCTGACTTGCTGCTTTCACACTGAGAGAAGCTTCACCCAAAGGTCACATAGAGAAGCAGAAATTAGTCCCTGAATTGAAATCACTGAGCAGCTGTGTTTTTAATAGCAGTATTTCTACTTCCCTCTGCTGAAACACTGTCTTGAGTGCTTTAGCATAAGCTGAGTCAAAAAAAAAATACTATGGGCCAGTGACTACTGAGTGGTGAAAAAGTTCCTTTTATCTTAACATACTCCTCTGTAGCAAGGAGTATGTGAAACTCTGGTACTGGCCTTCATTTATTTTGTAATCATCTGTTTAATTTTGCAGAATTCTATTGATGGTATTTCTAAACTGTGGTTATGTGTAGTTGTTAAAGAGTCAGTGTAATTTTTCCCTATCTTTTTCTTTCTCACAGTATTTCAACTCTAGAAGTTGCCAACTAGTGCTTGGAGCTGGTGCATTACAAGTTGTTGGTTTGAAAACAATCACTACAAAAAACCTAGGTATGGATTTCTTTATTTAAAATGTCAAAGCTTGTTCTCCTGCCTGTTAAAAAAAACAAACACAGAAACTCCTAAACATTTATGATAAGCTATGTTTGTGTTGTGCTGCCATGCATGGAACACAGAGGGTGATAAGACCTTGCTGGTTAGGGGGTAAAGCATGTATAAAAGCTAGTGAATTGTCTGATTAAGGGGTGCACTAAAATCCATCAAAATCCTGTGCTGTCTACTGGATCACTTTAAATGTAAAGCTTCACTGTGTTACATGAAGGAAACATAAGAACAAATATACAGGCTAGCAAGTTTTCCATCAAAATGTTTTGACTGTGGGAAGGTGTAGTTATTTTTTCAGCGGTGAGTTTGGCATGCTTGGGAGCTGCTTAGTGTTCAGATCTTGAGACTGGAGGTACGTAGGCAGAGGAATGCAGCCAAACCCGTGTCTCCCCGTGCATTTCACTGAGCTGTGCTGTCCCATCTGCCCCGTGGTGCTGTATTCTGTAACGCCGTGTCTGCATACAGCTCCTGCGGGCTATAACCACGTGTCAGTAATGCATGAAATGATTTCTGTGGGTGGCTCTGAATCAAATAGTCTTTATGCGGCTGAGCGTCCCGGCGCAGTCAGGTAACTGTGTCTGTGTGCTGAATCCAAACTATGATTTGGGCTTTAGTGTTTCTCATTTTCAGCGTGCAGCTGTTTAGCTGAATTGCCAGCCCCAAGTTACCCGCCTGGACTGCTTTAGCTGCTCTGAAAAGCTGGGGAGAGCTAGGTGCCCAGTTCCATGCTACAGAAAGTCTGATGCGCTACTCGAGCTCCTCAGTTTTAAACTATCTCCTGAAATTAAGAGCCTTTGGTTGATGGGTTGAAGCAGGTGTTTGAACTTGCGGTTCCATGTTTCAGGGTGTCCTGATTACCAGTCTGGATTTCCCTTTTTAAAAGGGAGTAGCTTGATGAGGATGGATTGAGAGGCTTCCCACCACGGGGCCATGGGTCATAGTGTTAGAGCAGACACAAGTGAGACCACTCTGGCACCACCATGTTTGCTGCTGCCGGCTCAGGCCCTGGTAGGCAGAGGAGAAGCTCAGTTTTAGGAATCCTGCCGGCACTACAGGCAGGAGCTGGCTCTGGGCAGCTCAGCATTGACAGGGCAGAGTGTTTATGCACACCTCCCGCAGAAGAAATATTGATGCCTTGAGAATGTGGCTGCCAAGGTTAGGTAGCTGATGGTCTTTTGAGATCTCTCTGATGTCTGCCTGTGCTCAGGGCTCAAAATGTCAAGTAGACACTTAAAGCCTCTTGTAGAATTATACCTTGTCCTGTATCTTATATAAGGTGGGTGTAAACAGCCAGGTACTAGTCTGGTGTCTTCACTGGGTGGGGTTTCCTAGTGGAAACAAATGCTTACCTCCTTTTTTTTTTTTTTTTAATTTAAATTAATTTATGTTAAATTGTATCAGATCTGTTGTTTATGTTAAAGGAGATACAGTCTGTACAAAATGACTTTTCTTGTGTAATAATTAAGTTATTTTTTCTTTCCCTCTCTCTTTTCTGGATTTCCAGCCCTTTCTTCACGTTGCCTACAGCTAATCGTACACTACATTCCTATTATCAGGGCTCACTTTGAAGCTCGACTGCAGCCGAAGCAGTTTAGCATGCTCAGGCATTTTGACCACATTACAAAGGTAATTCTTTTGGCATTTCCTAACTAAATGCAAAGTTCTGCTTTTCAACTGTGCTCTGAAGAATGTGAATGCCATTAGATAGTAAATAAAACCTGCTTTCTTCCATTACAGGATTATCACGACCACATAGCTGAAATTTCAGCAAAGCTTGTTGCCATAATGGATAGCTTATTTGACAAACTGTTATCCAAGGTAATGATTTATGGAAATAATTACACCCTCTCTAAATTGCAATTGGAGGTCTCATTGTGTACAGTCTATAGATGTTTTAAATGGAGTCTTAAACTTTCCTAATCAGGAATTGTTTGAACTTCTTTAAACTGTATAAACACAAAGCTTTGTGCTGTACTTGTGAATGTGTTTTGTCTTAATGTTTGCCACCTGGGTATTGCTCGCCTTCACCCCCACAAAAAAAAATTGTTTGTTTACTCTTTCAGCAGTAACAAAAATGCTTTGGCTGGTGCAGATGCTCTAGTGTTTAGAAACTGAAGTGCTCTCCTACCCTCAGCAGTTTTATCCGCTGACAGCTCTTGTCTGCAGTCAGGCTGACCCAGTTCCCGTTTCCTGCTCTTCCCAACGGTGCCTCTTTGGAAGTGGGGAGCGTGTAATTTCCTGCAGCTGAGGAAACAGCAAAAAACTGCTGAGGAGGAAGAGTTTTTGGAGGGGAAGGACCAGCTCTTCTATTGAGCTGCAGGCCTGGGGGCTAGAGGTCTACACTTAGCAGTTTTCGCTGTGTAGCAACGCTGATAGCTGTCTCATGAAGCACTCTCAGCGTTTTTTGGTTTTTGAAGGCTTGTCAGTGGAACAGGTTGGTCCTGGGCTGGATCCACGCACTCTTGACTCATCTCGAGGCAGAATACACTGAGAGAGACTGCCCCAAGATGGGACCTGTTGGGCCCACAGAGCTGCTGGATAAAGTACATGAGCTTTCAAGGCTTACTGTTTTGCTTTGGATCTTATGCTCTTTAAAAAAAACCAAACAAACAAAACAGAAACAAACAAGCAAACAAAAAACCAAAAAACAGCTGCTCCATGAGAGAAGAAAATTAATTCTTTACTGACTGATTTGACTGATTGGCCTGCACCAGCCTCTTCCTTGTAAGAGCTCATGAGAATCACAGAGTCTCCCTGGTGGGAGCACAGGTTGGGGACAGGCTGATGGGGGCTGCAGTGAGGCAGCTGTAACAGGCAGTATTTCTGTCTTCCTTGCTGTTTCTATTATTTTATTGTTTATTTTATGTTGTGCTTTTTCTTTTCATCTGTTTCTTTGGGCTATCAAATAGTGTTACCTAAACTTAGGGGGGAAAAAAAAGCCAAAGCATTTAAATTAGGATTCCCCAACCCCTGTTGTGTTTACGCTTTCTAAAACATGTTTATGCCCTTTTCTAAAGATCCAAATAGTGGTCTGCTGCTTTTTTAGTTTTTTTGCCCACATAAAAATACCTGTTCTATGAAGTAACATAGCTTTTTGGTCACTCTACCTCTTAGCTCTTGAAAGTAAAAGACAAGTGCAAGAATTTTGGTTATTGATTCTAAACAAGTTAGTCCACAACAAACCAGTAACACAATTTATGTTCTTGATGGTAGTAAGTAAGTATCCATCCATTATTGTCCTTCTGTTTTTACAGCCCATTCTCCTCTTGTGAGCTGGCACAAGATATAAATGGAGAATATTCCTGTCCTTTAGAGCTCTTAAAGGCTTGAGTGAGAGTGCCTGGCTCACATGAATGCAACCCACAGAGTACAGGAGAAAAAGAGACCATGTGTTGATTTGCCTCTGTTCCTAACATACCCCATAATTTGGCTCATCTTGTTCCTGAAATAATGAAATCTTGGCACTGAAGGCTGTGAAGAACATAAAAACAGGAAATTTGCAAATGACCATGTCAGTGCAACCATGTCAGTGCAACCATGTCAGTGTGTTCTTTGTTTTGTATGTTTTTGTGAGAGTCTGAATATTTCAGTGCCTTGTGGATTAAGTGGTCACCTGTTTTAAAGTGTGTAAATCTGAATGAGTAGGCAAGCAAGTTTCATAGCAGTGCGTGTCCAGCATGCTTTAAAAACAAATATTGCATGGTCTAGAAACCTGCTTTGTAGGAGACAAACTGTTTGGTCCAGTAGAAGGGACATTGACCTGGCACTTGGGTAACGTGGACAAGTTACTCTTGCATTTCCAGGCCTTGCTCCCTCTGGGAGCTCCGTGGAACAGGAGCTGTGTTCACACAGTGCCACCATGATGAGGCCGCACACTCAGCGGGGCATTTCACAACAGCATGGAGAGTTCGCAGCATCTGTCTATTAACTTTGGCAGGGAGAAAAAACAGGAACAGGGGTATTTAACAGCTGTAATTAACAAGTGAAAAAGGTGTTTTTAAAAAGGGATAAATGTTCGTGGAAAAAATCTAGTATGAGTTCTTAGCTTGTCTTGGAGCTTGCTGTCTTGTGACTGTTTGGACAGAAGAGTAGTAAATTTTTGTCTGATCTCTCATGATATTACGCGCTGTTGACCTTAGCTGGAGATAAAAATGGCCAGCACCTTGCAGGGCTGGAGCTCATGTTTCTTTGTGGTGCTGTTGCTTTTCCCCCATCACAATGAAGACTTTGATTTGTCTGTAGTCATGCAAGAGCCATTGCTGCAGATTGCCAGTGGCCTTTGGCTTTACAGCATAGGGGTAAATTGTAAATCATTTGTTGCCTAACTCTCATGTCTTCAGGCACAATCCTGTACACTGTGTGGTTGTCCATGCAGGGAGCAGGGCTTCTGGAGAAGTAGGCACTATTTTTCCGCTACTTCTGTCAAAATTAGGTCATCGGTTTGGCTTTTCCATAAAGACTTTCCTAAAACTCTCCACTTCTTTTTTTTTCTCTCACACTCAGGCAAGCTTTGTTCTCTTTCACAACTCAGGCTAGCATACGAGAGAGCATCTGCTCCCATCTGTTTGTAAATAATTTCGTTATAATGATTCAGATCTTCCACCGAATTGTGCAAGGCTCTGTGGGGAAGTATCACCCTACCGCAGGCAGCCTACCAGTGTTTAGCACAGGCTCTCCACCAGGAACTGAAGAGCTGGCTTCACTGTTCCTGGGACAGTTTTTCAAAGTGCTTCTGAAATCGCATTCAGATCTTCCCTAGCCAGGGTGGGGACGTAAGAATTTTGTTCCCTTTGTAACAAGTCTCTTGCCATCTGGTGGTTTCCAGCATCTTGTTTCTTGATCTCAGTCACTGAGGGAAGGGACGTTTTCTACTTTGTTTTCCAAGCTATTTCTGCAATGTTTTTGTGGGGGTTTTTTTGTTTATTTTGTTTTTGGAGTTTTTATGGTCAGTATTGAGTTTTCAGGAGCTTCCACTTCTTTATCCTTTCCTTGTTTCTTCAGAAATTTGGATGTATGTGATCTTAGAGAAGCAATTTTCTCTCATGAAGTACCTGAGGGGCATATTTGTCAGAGGTAGAATTGCTTGTCTGTCATTGACTCACACAAATCTGAAGGAGAGGACCAGCTAGCAGGCCACATAGCGCGCATCTGTGTAGCTGGCACAGCGATTATTCTCTCTGCATCTGTAAATCATAGGGTAATGGAAACCAGCAAAAAGTAATGAGCGAAGAGAAGCAATTCAAACTAGCAGAGATGAATAGATGAATTTGGGAAATCCTCAGAGTTTATACTGGTTTGAGCGTTATTGCTTGCTCATAAAGAAAGATTGTATGATGTTAGTCCTTGGCTGAATCAGATCATGCCTAGCGACCATTTTAATTTGTGATATGCTAAATGAGCCTTGATTCATGACATCATTAGCAATGCAGGGCTTTGGATGGCTGTTGGAAATTCTCCTCTATAAACTGTTTGAAGGTGGCAGAAAGCAGTAACTGTTTTTGTTTTTATTTCCAGTATGAAGTGAAAGCTCCTGTTCCTTCAGCATGCTTCAGGAATATCTGCAAGCAAATGGCAAAGATGCATGAAGCTATATATGATCTCCTTCCTGAGGAGCAAACTCAGGTGAATGCTATTTTTGAGATTCATGTAACACCTCCCTTACAAATGCACATGAACTCGGTAACAAGAGAGACTTCTGCTTTATATAGGGGGAAAAAAATTCTTTTTTGAGTCTTTGCGAAACCCACACATTAAAGGGGTTGGCAGCAGTCATGCAGACAGCTCGGTCTGAACTGAAGTAAGTGTTTGGATGTGCAGGGAGAACGATGAGACACGCAAAAAGAACTGACTGATTCCAGCATTTTGAGCTGCATTTTAATGTCTAGAGAGGTGGATCTTCAACTCAGGAATTAGTGCTGAAATTCTACACACATGGCAACACCCTGGGGCTTCGAGTACAGCCCTTTTAGGGAATTCTTCTGTAATGCTGCTCAAACTTAGTGGCTTCCGAAGGTCCCTATATGTATTATGCAGCCAAATTGTACCAGATGTGCTTTTTCAGTATTTTGCTGCAGTTATTGCTACTGCAGAGTTGTAAATCTAGGGACAGAAAGGACTGATCCAGTCACTGAATACACTGAGTTGTAGTTTCTCTTTTGCACAAAATTAAGTGGTCCCTTCAGACTTTTTTTCACGCTTTCTCTTGGAAAAAAGACTTTAAGTGGTTATAGTACCGGAAAAAGATTTGTTATCTTCTGGGCTTAATACAAGTTGCTAGATGCTTCAGACAACAGGGAAGAAAAATTCATGCTCCGAAGAATGTGTCCTCTAATTGCAACACATAACAAGTAAGTGAGGGTGTACCTCTACGTGCAACACATAACACATAAGTGAGGGTGTATACTGTCCTGTATGTTATATATTGTATGTGGCCAGAAAGATTAGCAGGCCGAAGGACTGGCAGAAGGGAAAAATCAACGTGAATTGCAAAAACAAAACCGAAGGTTAGCGATTTAATGTATTTGCAATGTATTTCCTCTCTGTAGGCAGTGATGCAAGCATGGGGATTGTTCCTTACTCTGGTTCTGTGCTTTCTTCTAGATGTTGTTTTTAAGAATTAACGCAAGCTACAAATTTCACCTGAAGAGGCAGCTGGCCCACCTAAACGTAGTCAATGATGGAGGACCTCTNTTTTTTTTACTGTTTAATTTAAATAAGCAGGCTTTGTCTTCTGCAAGAAAGTTGTGATTGCAGAATCCAGCCATGCTCCATGTTTTACTGTGTCCCATCTGGAGCTTTCTTACAGTAAAAGACATGACTTGTGCCTTTCCATAGTAACTAGGAATGCAAACAGCTTGGTAATAGATTGGGAGTTGGGCATTGTCCTACTGGAAACCTGCTGTAGGTTTCCTCTGTTGTGGATTGCTTTTTCTCCTTTTGTGTGACAGCAGTAGCCACGGTTTAATCCGCAAGAATTGTGTGATCCATGAAGCAGTTTT
>VYZW01003642.1:604-14244 GCA_013401315.1 Balaeniceps rex | reverse complement strand
AGCATGCCAAGCACACCTCTGACATCATCAGCCACTTTAGATTAGAGTTTGTTCTTGATAAGGAAGCCATGTTCTGTCTCCCTCCAGAGCCCAGGTACCCTAAAAGCAAATTCAGGAATCAAGTGGCTAGTATCCAGTACACCATTATTCATACATTTCTTAGAAACTCTGTTCCCCACACACCCC
Organism: Balaeniceps rex; assembly: GCA_013401315.1. Classification (NCBI taxonomy): domain Eukaryota; kingdom Metazoa; phylum Chordata; class Aves; order Pelecaniformes; family Balaenicipitidae; genus Balaeniceps; species Balaeniceps rex. Next base: position 14,058 of record VYZW01003642.1, on the reverse strand, counting down.
CCCGCTAATTTTAATACATTGCCTTTGCTTAACACCCTGATGCTTCAGTCTTTCAAAGAGGCCCAAAATAAAGACTGAACATGGGTACAGAAGACACTATTGCTACCTCAGCAACTCAAACTAAAAACCCACACCATTTAGAATATGGAGAAATGCAAGTTAGTTTTTCATTTCACCCCAAGTGGAGAAGTTTTTTGATACCTGCTTTGATTAAAAGTATATATCTTCACACGGCTGTGACTGTATTTCTGCAAGATTTTCTTTGTGTCGTCATCAGTGTTGAAGGAATTCATGAGAACAAGAGGAACATCAGTGTTGTAGGATTTGTTTAAATGCTGAGATGGGAAAGAAATAGTAAATTCAGCATGTATTATTAACTTTAACTCCTGACACCTAAGATTTTGGGAGAAAGAAATTAGATAAAACAGACTGGAAATAATAAATGCATGAGATAAGAGAGAGATGCGCTTATGCTGACAGAAAGGATAATAGATCAGGTAAAGGAAGACAAATCCTTTTAAGTAGTAAAGATACGGCCATTAATTAATGTATAATTAATCTTTGTTTTTAAATCTGCATTGAGATTTGGAAAGCATGACACCACAAAATGATTATTTTAAATTTTAGACTACTGTTGATTACAAAAGGCATGTTTTTCCTCAAATTATTAAAGTCTATAAGGGTGAAGTTTCAAAACCTTCTCTGCACAGTAAGCACTTTTAAACCTTCTTGGCAGGCTATGAGATGGACAATAGTATCAAGAGTACATAATAAATGAAGTGTCACCATGTTAATTATTTGGGAGTCTATAGAATGGAGCTGAAATACACAGGAACATTTCCATGTGCACAGCACAGCAAAGGCAAAAATTGGAAAACATGACAGCGTTCCATCAAAAATAGAGCATGCAGAAAAAACACTATACTTCAGTGAGTTTTAAGCTTTGTATATCAGATCGCCCTCGTCTGCTGGGGAGTGTTTGGGATCATTACCCTCTGGTGGAGTCAGAGACTTCCACAATGACCCTTTTGAGAAAGCGCCCACAACACTAAAGGATTAGGACTACATCAGTTGGATATAAATTTAAGTCTGCTATAGAACTGTCTAACGTGCATGGGAGAGTCACTCCACACAAACACCACACTGAGGCAAAAACTGTTGGAGCTCCAGAAACAATAGAACAGGCACACCCGATTTCCTACTCTAATGACCACCTTAATTATCTGCTGTAAGACGAATGAATATTCTGCATTAAAAACAAACTGAAATGTCCTCTCTCAACACTAGCAGTGTTATTTTCTTTTACTTTTCTTTCTTCAGAGGAAAATGCCAGCAATCACTTCCAGCATGGGTGTTTTAATTTGACAAGGAACTTGGAGCTGCTGTGAAGAGTTTTGTTCTAACGCACATTGAAAGAGCTTTTAAAAAGCTAAACTTAAAACTTGCACCTGGAGGAGTCAGAAACAAGCCCAGGAGTTAGCCGTGCCAGGCCAGCTCTACAATTTGATTGCTTGTGTTTCTGGACACAATCACCACTGTCTGGGTTGGTGTGCGCAGGCTGAATTACACTTGTGCTAACGTGTGGAGTGGACAGAGTTCAATCATAGATTGCTCCGTCCCTTTCATGCCTGTTCTTTCCCAAAGCAATTCTCCACCACTAGCACTGTGACCAGGCCTCATTTCCCTTTCCTCTTCCTTTTGGCAAGCCTCCACTGTGATCTCTCTTAAAGGGTCATACAGGAGAAGCTCAGTGTGTCTTGCTTCCTCCAAAGTAGAAAGAAAATCCCATCAAAAGTTACCTCAATCTGCTGAACTGTCAGATCCAAGAAGGTGTTCTCATTCCGCACCCCAATAAGACTTTTTGGACCTTTACAACCCATGCTTGTGCCCAAGCCACCATTTAGTTTCACAACTACCAGCTTGTTCAAGACAGAAGCAATGTTATCGGGCAGTCCTCTGGCCTTTATCTTCTCATAGGGCTGGATCTGTAAAAACACACACACACCCCAGCAGTCAGATGTTTGGAAGGAAATTGCTTTCTCTTAAAACCTTTCAAAACTTAAAATTTGGCACAATACCCACACTTGTTCATATGATTTATGACACTGAAGAACATTTGCAAAACGAGTCTACAACATCTGTTACAATACAAACAACCCGCTTTGTTACTATAATAACCTCTTCTCTTGAGAGGTTCTATATACTTTCTGACACTAGTCACAATCAGCTTCATCCAGATGAAAAAAAAGTCTCAGTCCACTCTTCCAGGTAGAGGACACTTACTCAACAGTAAGGAAGAAGTCAGGCCAGTTATGCCACTTATCACCCTCCTCTTGCCTTGCAGGAGGAGAGGGGGTCTCCTTGTGAGCCATCTAACTCACTTCCCCAGATGTCCCCCTTCAGCCAGACCACAGTTTAAGAACATAGGCTCTGCATACAGGACATAAAACTTTTCTTCCTGAGCAGCTTAAACTTGCAGCAGATTTTTTTTTTGATACTTTGCTCTGAGGTTGCCAGAGACAACATTCTTGGCAAAAGGTTGGTTCTTTGACTCAGTTTAAACCAATTTTTATTCCAACTACTAGTCCAATACAATAATTCATCTCTCCCAATAGCGTGCTACAAAGTGGAAGAAACTTCCTAGTTCTTATCATCCTATTTTCAGGATGTGTTCATCCAGCTCACGTTACACCTTGCAGAAAGTCTTCTACCTTGCTGACAGCTATATCCTACAGGTTTAAAAACAGAGTATGGGCTACATTTAGGGCTAGCGATGGAGAGCAATATCAGGCTTGTAATGACAGTGTGCCTTGCATTAGGCATTGCTTGTGTCCTAATCCAAAGCACTTAAGTCAAAGAAACAAAGGTAACAATGCAGCAAGAAGTATCATGCCAAAACTGTTAGAGCAAAATCATTACAATTATCCTTTAGCCTGCCCTTCTAGAGATCTTCTTTTGAAGAAAAGCCTTAGTGTTTCAGTGCTGTGTGTATCCTAGCAGCAAAAAAATTATTTCCGTTCTGATAAGGGGTGTGTAATATCCACAGCTGATTTCCAAAACCAAATGCATACAGAGTAGTTTTCAGAACTGTGTTTGCTTTGGGCAAGTCAGGCTGGGGTTCAAATGGAAATTCACATTGCACTGGAATAAGACTCATATTTCTTACTCAGATGTGCGGGGGTAGAGAGGAGAGTTTGCGCAATTCCAGCATTCCAGTACACCACGGGCAACAGATTAGAGAAATTAGGGAAATTCGGCCCTACACAGGATCTGGAAAGCTTATGGTATATATTTAAAGATAAGATTACTCCACAAGTTACAGCATAATGACTAACTAAACTCTCATTACTCAAACAGTGGAAACTGGCCCGAGAGGAACATCTCGATGCAACTGCTTAAACTCATTCCGTTTAGAAAAATTTCCCAATGCGTAAGATATGTACTCCAAAAAAGCAAGCAATTAACTTAACTTGAAAGCCCTTTCTCACTAAAATATTTTTAGCTAATACAAAAACATTAAATGTAAGAATAGCACCAGATTCCTCGTTGAAATAATCTAGCTGTTGAACATGAAAAATATATGTCAATGTTATGACTTAATTTTTGGCTCAGTGGGCAGTGTTACTGGGGAACAAGACAAATTTCAATAGTTTTGTGATATGAACCCATCAAAACAAAGATATGCAACTAAAATGATGAAGCTTGACGAGTAAGCCTAGTAAATACTTTCTTTCAATGCAATTTTTAAAGCTACATTCTGCACAAATGCCAGGAACTTTGCTGTTTGTTTCTGGCAGGTAGTGGGAGTACAGGTACCCCCAGACTATACTGTTCCCAGGAGAAAAGGTAACATCCAGACTCGCTCATGACCCTATGCTAAGATTTAACCAACACATTAAAGATAGAAATGTTTCCATCTACATGCTCTTAACCAAGGTCTTGCATTTCTACCTACCACGTAAGTTCAGACTTAACTGTACTTCTCCATGTTTCAAAAGCCGTAGAGGTTCCCTATGCCAAAAAAACCCTGAGAGAGCACATGCAGGTAAGGTCTTTAGGAGTAATGCACAGACTATCCTAAGTGTAAAGTTATTGTTGCATTCAAGATAAATACAATTTAGCTTGTAAGAGTAAGAATGAAAAGGAAAATCTTATGTATTTAAGCTACCACTTTCCAGCTAAGTCACAATAGCAGACATGGTAGTTACACAGTTTTTATTTCACTCTTTCAGCAGGCTAGAAGGGAAACATGGAGTTATCATGGCTCAGGCAGCAAGCAGTAACACAATCACTGCCGCAGTCATCTGCTAATAGTAAGTTCTCCTTAGAGAAAGAAATTAACTGATTAAACAAAGCAGGTGATGCTGGCATGTTATTTCCCATTTAATCTGCAGAGAATGCTCGCCATAGAAACAAGATGCCATTTCAGTCACTGACAAGAACACAGATTTGCCAGGAAAATCCGCATGGATCAGTAAAGGACAAGGGAGTGGAAATTTGTCAGCCAAGGCTTTAACTTGAAAGCTAACCTTTGGACAACCAGAACTTTGATCCCTAGAAATTTACCTACGTCACCACAATTTGATTCAAACATCTAAAAGAGACAGTTTTCAAGCAAGGTTTCAGGGTGTCCCAGCAGTTTGACAGACAGTATCTCAGTTTTGACATTGTATCATGAGATTATGAAATATACCACAACACTTAGACAATAACGCGTTACTCAAGTGACCCACATAAAAAGTATACCAAATCAAAACGATTGCTCTGGATTTCTGCTACCTTGAACCGAGAATTAAAACCAGGCTCCTTCCTTGTTAACTGGCTGGTTAAAAACAGCTCTTCAAGATCCCTTCATTAAAAAGGCCAACAGCTTTAAATGTGTGGCTTAACTGATAACTTCACAAGTCATTATGAATAATTTATGCAAATTACTATTATAGACCAAATATGTTACTGAAAGGTATCTTAGTTGGACCACTTTGCTAGGGAAGCAATATGGTAAGGTCTTCCCATCCCAGCTTTCTCATGTGAGGCTGTGACAGCATTCGTTTTAGGCAAAAAGGTTCTTTATCTAGCAGTATCAAGAAGTTAAACAACTGTTCTAATCACAAACACATCTTCACAATTAGTCACACAGTGCCTAGAGAGAACAGGATTGTGCCATGTATTACTGCAAGAAACACAGGCAGGGTATGAAATATTGTGATCAGAAGGGAAATATTCATCCATTTTTGCCTTGCTTTTTTCTCTCCGTGGCCTCCCTCAGATTTGCTGGTTACGATCTCTGGCCAACTGCAGCCTTTTCCCACTCTCCCTTTTCTACCCCAAACCTGGCACAGCTTCCTGCCTCCAGGTTATAAATTCTGCTACAAACAGATGGAGTCCCAGGGCAGAGGGGCAAAAGACCCTAAACCAGACCTGAAATAACAGGAAATAAAACACCAAGCAAGCGGTCAGTTTTCCAGTACAAAACTACCACCGGGCTCAGGCGTGAGACTTCACAGAGGATAACAGTGATGCCCAGTAACAGAAATGTAAAAACAGTACATCTTATCAAAACATTCCTCTCCACATTTTAAATTTAACAGCAGCATTTCGGAAACATCTTCATAGTCCTACTTCAGCAAAGGTTTAAAAGATGCGTAACCCAGGATAAGCAAAACTGGGAGCAGCCAAACGTGGCTCCAGGGCAGCTCAGGTATGACCGAGCCCCAGGACAAAAGCCCCATCACAGCACAGCCCAAACGCCTAGCCTTGCTGGAAGGGAGCAGCACCCAGGAGGGCTGTGGTGGGATGCAGCCCTACACCCACGTCTGCCCCATGCCAAGCCTGCTCCGCCCTGCGCTGCAGTGCTGCACTCTGGGGAGCAGGCACCAGTTCCTAAGCACAAGCTCCTCCAGCAGCATCTGCCCTTAGGTCTCTCTGAGGTAATGTTCTTAACAGAATTTTTTTTTTTTTTATTTGCATTTGGGTCTGTAAAGTTGGGAGCTCAGCATCCCAGGAGATCTACAAAATGAGTTTGTTTGGGTGTTTAGACAGCAATCTGTTGTTTTGCCTCTTTTAATGCAGAAGATTCATTCATGAAGTCTAAACAACCTACAAAATAATTTTAAGAGGTTTAACTGTACTCAGACTTTTGGTAAATAAACAGCAACATCTGCATTTACATGAAGTTGTAATGTCACATGGGGAAGACGTAAAATGTCTTGAAACAAACCAGTAGCTGTTGATTTGCTTGGTTTTGAAGTTGCATGTTCTCCGCACCAAAGATGCACAACACACTGGCCTTGACGTTTCCTGCCCCTTAAAGGGGTGAAGAGGAACAGAAGCAGGCCCAACCTACTAATGGTTGCACTATTTCTACAGGGTTTGTAGTCTTCCTTCCCCCACACCAGAAGCAGTGGAAGGTGGACAACTGGAAAAGTCAGATCAACAACCGCAGCTTAATAAGGAAGACTAGCTGTAAGGTGAGAAACTGGACTACCTGTGAGGTCTGAAGGAAATATCCCTCTTGCTCTTCTCCACTTAGCGATGGCAGGAGCCTACATTTCCCTAGACATTCCCAAATAATGTTCTTCCTCCTCTGCAAGTGGAGCTTGCTCTCCATGGCCCCCAGTTGTGTTCACATCATCCAAAGATTACTAAGCTATTAATACTTGTCACTTGCATCTATCCTGGTTTCCAAAGTAATTCTGCCACATACATAAACAACTGTTGAAAGAATACCAGGATGAGAAGGTTACTAAGTTGGGGCAGCCATGGCAACCTAGATAAACATCATGTCGAAGCCACTTCCTAAATACTCACATCTACCAATCTCAAAAAGGACCATTTCAGATTGCCCACGCGAGCACTTTATGTTGGAGGAACACTACAGCCCTTCACCACGAAACTTATGACTGGAAATAGAGTTATTCAGCTAAATTAAGACAGAGAAAGCTTTCAAGTCTGCAGACTTGTTTTAACTTAGCTGAGAAGCTCATTTCTTCCAGGAATTGAAATGCAGAGAACTAGGAGACTAATATTTAGGGAAAAAAAAAGAAAACAAACAGAACATATACATACAGGGCTTATCATATATGCATGTGCTGTGTGTATACACACGAGCAATCTCTTTGAACTAGAGAAGGCTCTCTTGAAAATATTCAGAGCTGACAGTAAATAAGGACTAGAGAAGTCAGCTGCTTCGGGTATGAGGAAGTGGGAAAACAGATTATACATACTGTACCTTTCCTTAGTTGGACAAAAAGGCCGGATTCCTCAAAGGGAAGCTTGTATGGCAATTTTCACGACAAACAAATAAAAACTTTATCACTCATGTAACCATGCCTCAAGAGATTGTCAATCAGCCACAGCTGACCTGAAAACACTGGAGGTTTATGGAGCTTGTCACCAATAAACCCAAAGTTGCTGCATGGCATGCCCTCCGTAAACCAGAAGCAACTGACCTAAGCAAAACACTGCACAACGACAGCAGCAACAGCAGCTCTAGCAATTAGTTATCAGCAAGCAGTTCTGCAACCAAAAAGAGGCACACACTAGACTGGTCTTGCATCAGCGATGCCTTAGCATCCCCAGATGTCTCTCTTCATGCAACCCAGCGCAGCAGCACGACTGAAATAACACATACCGAAGCTAGGGCAGCAGCACCGCCTGCATCTATCAGAAAGTCATCTCTTAAAACAGCATCCACCACATTTTCTGTGTGACGACTTCAGCAATCCCTAACAGGACTGTGTGGCAAATAAGACGACTTCATCTGTCCCGACATATCACTGTTTCAGACAGCCCAGAGCAGGATGGATGCTGCATTGGCATTACACTGCCACGCACACTCACTGCCATGAACGTTTTCTGAGGCTATTGGGAATTAAGCAGGTGTGAGGGAAAGAATCCGAAGGTCACGGAGGCCAGTAATGCCTGGATCAAAACCACAGCTTCAAGCTGAGCTGTAGCAACAGGTTTGCATGCCAGATCTGGTCATTGCAGATCCAGAGGCTAGAACAAGTCAAAGGAACCTTTAACAGAACAGGACTTTTTTCATTTGAGATTTATTGCTAAGTGGAAGCTCGGGGAGGATGGAGAAAGGAAGGATACAAAGAACTGCACTATTCCAGTTCCAACTGGAAACTGCACCATTTTCACCAGTCATGCCAAGCTCTCACAAAGAGAATTTAGACTTCAAGCACTACCTGACAACAGCCATGGCTGTGCTAGACAAGAATAACAGAGGCACATTCTATAAGCTTAAGGTAAAATGGTTTTCATGCAGGAGAACTCAAAGTCCTTTCCATCTCATGCATCCCTTTCCTTCCTTTTACCCTTCCTTTCCATTAAAAAGACTACATACAAGAAAATCCTTTAGCAATCTTCTAGATACTATGCAAGGATCTTTGATATAAACAGTTTTGCAGAATGTTAATATGCAAAAATCAAACAGAACTGGAGCTTTTTGATCTAGTGCAATCCCTCTCTTATTCCAAATGCATATCCGTTCAGGAATACCATCTGTTCATAGTTATTTTATTCTATCCACAGTTCATTTATTCTGCTGTATTTTCAAAAGGAAACATGCAGAATAAATGAGAGAGGCAGGACACGGATACAGCATTTCAGTGTCGGAGGATGCATCTGAACAAACTATCAAAGGTAGAAGATCCTGAAAGTTACCAGCATGGATTTGTCAGAAAGGCAGGGACAGCTGATACAGCACAAGAGGTCATGAATGTAGGAACCGATGGCAGCTATCCAATTCCAAGTGCACACTGAGAAGAATTAACACACATGCACACATTCTCTCAGTTCTTATCTAAAGAGGCTGTTGCCCAAACTACTAAGCACTTTTTTTACTCTGTAACTACACTGATCCTTATGAATCCCTGTACTCAGACTCTTACCTCCCAAAGGTCAATACTGAAATTAGTTACTCAAGGGTCAGGGTAGCTACATGCTGTCAATGTAAGATTGCTCCCCAAAAAACCACCACACAGTGCTGCCATTTCAGAGGACATACATGGGAATTTCATTCCAAAGTTCCTAGAACTTTTCAGGAACAGAAGTGTGCAAAAAGCAGAATCTCACTGTGTTTTGTCGATAACAAAGACTGTGTTCATGCTGGGTAGACACCCGTAAAAACAACCGTTCTTCTCATTAACAAAGAGATGATAAACACTGATTTTAATGTACTGAAAGGACACCAGAAAGCTTAACTAACCTTCACTACCCAACAAGATCTAGAGCAATTTATACTTGGTGCTGAGTACAGTTCAGGAGAGAAATGCGACTAGATCCTTACTCCCTGCCATCACTTCCCATCCACACTAAGGTCAACACTGCTCCATATTAGATTACAAATGGATTTAGAACATTTAGGTTTGAGCTTTAGCTGGGTGGGATGTGAGTCACACCCACAATGTTCAGACACCGTCTGAACAGCCAAAAAAATGATTTCAACTTTCAAGTCTCACTACGTTCTTCTTGCATCACTCACAATATAGCTCTCCAAAAAGAATAAAGTGTGCCACTCAGTTCATTGCCAGACTGCCTCAAAATCATTTGCTTTTGCTAAAGTGCCAACTACCCTTTTCACTATTTGAAGTCTGAAACTGTCTCATGCAGCTCAGAGTAAAATTCTGATGAAGTTAATGGTTCCATCCAGGCCCTCCATCAAGGATTTAGTTCATTGGATATTGCATCAGCTACAACACAAGATTTATAACTTAGCTTCGCTAAATACTTCAGTTTCTTTTGGCATAGGCACTGGAAATGACAACTTGGCAATGAAGCCCTGGATCTTGAAGGGTCTTTAATTCAGAGAATAACAAATGTCAAGAACTCAAATTCAAGCAGGATCCTTGCAGCATCAGGACTGCTGGATGCCAGTGCTATCATCTAACAGTTCTGGTCATGTGTAGGCACTAATATGCAGAACTACCTCATCACCTATAAGAGTATACATAAACGTAAGAAGTGCTCCACCGTAATAAAAATCAATTCTTGCTCTAAGGGTTTGGAACAGTGGACTTGACAAGTAAGTGCTGATAGGGAAATACTTCAGGAACAAAAATGGGCAGGAATGACATGGCTTACAAATGCATGACTACAGTGTTACTCATTTGAGACATGTCTCAAAACTGTGGTTTGGGATTGCTTTAAGATGACATATCTAGCTTCTTTTGGTTTTGCAGACAATGTCACAGAAGTGATTTTCAGAACAGTTTGCATGAGGCAATGCTGGGAGTTTGACTAACAGATTTCAGCATACTCCTACTGCAAGAAAGTTTTGAAGAGTTTGTCAGAGACAGACAAAATGGGTATCAGGGCTGTCATCATGGGTAGACTGGAAAGGAATACACCCATATTAGTCAATATGCACTTACAGAACAACAAGGAAATATTTACTCAGCACCAAGGAACAGTTTAAAAATAGCACCAAGTGAACCCTTAAAACCTGTTTCCAGAGTTGAAGATTAGGAAGACATTTTGCTTTTGAGTAAGAGCATCACATTCTTTCTTTTCCCTCATGATATGGTTCATTGAGATGACAACTTGAGCTGCAGACAAGAATCTGACCACTGGGGAAACAAAACCTCTAATAGACAAGCTGCTTTCACACTCACATTGCTTCGGATGCTCTCTTTACATCCTAGATGAGGTTTTGCATCGCTGCTCTGAGGTTAACTCGATCACTGCAGTTCCCTTGGAGGTCTCGCAGCAGGACTTTGCTATTGCTTCCAAATCAAACAAACAGATCACTGCAATCTACATCAACAGGATTAAATTACACTTGCCACGGTCCACATTCTTTACCTCCTCTCCTTGTTAATCAGCACTCTAAGTACACTTTCTTCTTTGAAGACTGTAACAGTAATGGGTCCTAACTATGCCAGCTATCACTGTAAGCCTTTGGATACATGGAAGCAAAGCATCTGGAAGGAGAAAACAAGTCAGAAGTGTACCAATGTAGTGTGAAATGGGTTCAATCTTCTGTTATCGTCTGGAGCATACAATTTGCTTCCTCATTGCTATTAGTTGTTACACTGAAAACATGTAGGTCAGGGATGAAATCTCCCTTTGCAGAGAAAAATGAAGGAATATTACAAGACAATCATTTCTGTCTCAATTTACTGACAGGAGCCTTTACTTGTCAGAAGATGCTTCAGGAAAGAACAGAAAACTACATTCAAAGAACATGTACAATGGATAACACATTAGATGACCCATGGAAGTCTGATCAGAAATTCTGCTCCTGCATAGCACAGTCCCATGACATTGGGCAAAAGCCTGAAATACCTTTCTGACCTAACCTGAAAGTCAGAAATAGCTTACGTAAAACAGAAAATTAAAAGATAAAAGCCTATAAATGCAATAAACTATTCATGAACTTTTTTAAGCTGTTAAAAAAATAAACAAACAAAAAACCAACCACCCCACAATTTGGCACATTTTTGGGTGCTTTTATTTTTTTATAGATATACACACACACATACATACACACATGCACATACATACCTAAACACATACTTTGAGCTCTACTAGGTATCAGCTTAAGATTACACATGCCAGAATTCTCAGTGCTTTGGACTGATCAAGCAGCAAACCAATTCTCCAAAACAATCACAGGCAAATAAATTCACATTGGGGACAGTAGGTCGTTGCTTTCTAGGCCATGATACCTGTAGTGCCAGATTCTCAAAAACAGCTGAGCACCCTACCACCTCATAAAACAAGGTTGTCCAAACAGGCAATTATACATCATTTGCAAGATTACCAACCAACTTTCTAAATGAGTCTTGTGTGTACCATCCTCTGTGCTGTTCTAACGAGACCAGGAGGAGAGTACGCTATGAGTTTTTATAGCTAAGAAAAGAAAAAAACTCATCTAGAGCTGAACAAAAGCACTCAGAGTAAATCTACATATATTCACAGATGGGTAACTGTCCCAAAGAACTCAGTACTGCAGTCTTTATTATGAAGCCCTTCTAAAATTATCACTCTTTACCCCTTCTAAAAGCTCCTACTGTTCTTATACTAGTTACACTGGTAATTCTGGAATTCTGGTCTTGAATAAATCAATTTTTTATCTAGTAATTCCACAACTCATACCCCTCAGCAAAGAATAATCTGGGAGAAGTTATACTGCAGGTTGCTTGAAAAGGGTTTCATGTAAGACACCTTTCACTTTCCACAGTATGTCCCCTACATGATTGACATATTAAAAAGGTGGTGTAGGTGGGATAAACACAAGCAGGGTTTGAGGTTCCAGGAAAATAGAACTTTTATGGTCAGAAAAAAAAAAAAAAAAGAAAAAGAAAAAAGTACTCAAGAACATTAAGTTTGCTCTCAGTTTTTGAGAGCGCTCAACCTGCCTCCTGTCAGATCAGGAAGTCTCTAATTATCATCTTATCCAAGGAATCCTAAAGCAAGAGATGTTTATTATGAAGTGAAGGAGGCATGGAAGGATGTTTGTTTGCGGGTATTTTTCCCTAGCTTTCTTCTGGACATTTGTCAAGTATGATTATTTGATTTGGAGTTCATGCTAGGAAGCAAAACTTCCTCCAAGATCATGCATGCATCTCACCCAAGCTGAAGTGGCCTGATTTTGCAAGAGTCTTACCATTTTGGGTTTGGTTTTTTTTTTCCTTTTTGGTCAAAAGTCGATACACAGCTAAGGGACACAGATGAGAATGAGCCAGTACAGGCCATAAGGAAGAAGCGAGATACTCTTTCTAATCTTGCGCTCCTTTCAGCCTTCTGTGGCCTTAAGTCAGACCTTTGTCTAACTTCTTTTTTTAAAGGAGCTTGCCCTGCCTAGGAATCTCCCATCAGTCTATTTCAGTGTCTTATCATAACCCTCCTGTTTGACATTTGCTCCCAACGTCCTACCCAGTAATTTTCAATCCTCTGCAGAACTTGGAATTTTTTCCACTGAAGGTGTGCAAAACTTTGAAAATAGACAATAGCTCTCCCTTGCCACAAAGCAGCCCATTCACTCGCATCAAATTGCTGTCATTTAATCCCAGGCCTTATCTTGCCACAGAGAACAGTTTATTCCTTTCATTGTTGCAACTACCTTTTTGCATATTTAAAAGACTTATCAATCCCCAGAATCTCACCCCCTCTAGACTAAAAGCACCCCCCTTTTCTTCAGCCCTTCTTGTAAGTCATGTTATCTAGAACTCCAATTTCTCACCTTGGCCTCTTCATTGAAGGTGGATTTTTCTCCCCAAAGCAACACTTCATTCAGTGTTACCGTACAGAAGAGAGAGACATCACATGGTTTTGAAGTTAAAAGAAAACACTCAACCTTGGAAAAACCCTAGACTTGCTCTAAAACAGCATCATTCTTCCAACGCTTTAGAGAGCAGCACTGCATCTGTTCTGGAAGTAACTGGACAGCCTGCCTTTCAGTTGGAAACAGAGCCTCGATTGAATCACCACAGAGAGGCTAAGAG
>VYZW01003640.1:19538-37234 GCA_013401315.1 Balaeniceps rex | reverse complement strand
CAAATGTAACCCTGTCTTTGGAGCTACCATGAAGTAGATTGCTCCCCAGTCTTCAGAGGTATAATTGGACCAATCCCAATTTCCTGTGCCCAGGTAGGACCATGGATACGAGCCTGTTCAGCTCCCCCTCTTCCTCAAAGCTCACAAAGCACAGAGCGGGACTGCTGGGAATGATAGCTAAACTGAGCTAGAAAGAGTCAGACCAAAGTCCTGTCCTGGCACAGTCACCTGTGCCTCGCTGTCTAGATGGCATATCAGGTACAGTTTGATTTGCATCCCTGATAACAATTTCTTGTTATTCTCCATAAGCAGTGCAACAGGGAAAGTCAAACCCTTCCTGAGGACCTCCACTGAGCTCTTCATTCAATCAGCTCCTTCCTTAGCTGAAGCTGCAGAGGCAAGTTGTCCGTTTATTTTAAATATCCTTTGTGTGCATCACTCTGTTCCCCTGCTCTTTTTAGCAGAAGCTGCCAAATAGCATCAATGGCCTTTGTTTTCTTTGCTTGAGACTTCACTTCAGCAGCCTTCCTGCTCAATACAAAGTCCAGTCCATCAGCATCATCTCCACTCAGTTATCTGGAGCTTTGAGAAGCAGCAGGCTACATTTAAAGATGGGAAACAGGTCAGGATAGCAATCAGTCAGGTCTGAGCTTTGGTGCTTCTGGGAAAACAGCTGGATAGCAACATTTCATCAACTGTAGGAAAGCTATTGATCCAACTGTGACCTTGCAGCAGGAACAGTGGGTAGATGCGTAGCATCCATATTAGTACCCAAAGAGGTCTGGGAGGGAAAACATATTTCAAGTCAACAGTCACCCACCTCTCCTGTGATTACTGTGGTATAAAGCAAGGCTCCTTCCCCTTTATGCTCCTACCAAACAAGGGAAACAACAATCTTTGTTAGCACAGGATGCTTGGATGTTAACTTCTCTTGCACTTTGGAAGCAGCAGGCAGCAATTAGCTCCGCTCTTTGTTTATTGCCAGTTCAATTTCTCTTGCCAGCTGAAGAATTCTGTGGCAGAAAAATGCTGAGACTAGATGAGCTGCAGAAAAAGCAGACCTAGCAGATGAGGAACCTGTGAGTTCGGCTGGGGTGTATTCTAGTTTGGTCAAAAGCTCCCAAATCACCTGTAGGAAACACTCTGCCAGACCCACAGACTGAGAAGGACCACATTAAACAGACACCTTTTTGTCTTGAGTCCTTTCACCCAACTGAAATGGAATTACTTCAAAAACTGCTTGTTCCCCTTTTGGGGTCGCTTTCCCTGAATACCAGAATGATTGGTTTTATTGCTGTTAATAATGACAGACAGTGAATTTCAAAGTCTTGTGAATATTTCATGAAAACAGAAGCACAGCACAAATAAATTTACATAGATATATTTAACCTTGCAGATTGATTGAAAGTGATTTTCAGCAGGACTTTAAGAGTTGGTATTCGTCAGGGGCTGGGAGGTGAGGGCTTCACTGCAATATAAGCGTGACATAGCTGACCCAGATTTTCACTCTGGAAATGCTAATACATGTAGCCGTTGTGGGACAGAAGCCATGCTTACGGACCAGTCTAGTGAAAAATAATATTTGTCTACTACGTGAAAGACTAGAAACTAGGTGAAGGCAAAGCAGTGAAAGCAGTACTTTGCTATGATGTCAAAGTGTTACCTAGTGAACACATGATACTTAAAACTCAGAGGGGCTCACTTTCATTCAGTTCACAGCTAGTCAGTACTGCAAGTGTGAGGAATATATACAAAAGAAAATAAGAGTATGAACTCAGTTAACGAATTATTCCCCGTGAATTATTTATTAGGCTCAAAAAATAGCCACAGTTTTCGCTGCACAAGGAGAAATTTCAAAGTCATTCCACAAAAGCTTCTTACTAATTCCTTGGTGAAGACAGAGCTTGTCATGAGAGGGTATAAAGCAGAGCCTGAGCAGACTGCTTAAGACACTTCAGGTGAAATGCTGACTTAAGCGAGTTTTGCCATCGACTTCAGAGCCATTGTTCCCCTCCAGCTCAGCAGTGATCATAGCTGTCTAATAAACAACTGGCGTTCAGATATTGGAGGCAAACATGTCAATTTTTATATGTGCCTTTTCAAAGCCAAAGCTGACAGCTTCACACAGCTGCCGGTGCCTATGTACCCTCCAAGTGACGCTAATGCGCTCTGCAAAATGTACCTGTGTATTAGAGTCTGGTCCTGCAGAGCACTGTGCTATGATCCAGTAGAGCATTTAAATGTGTGCTCACATTTGTGCATCCAAGTTGCCAACATGGAGTAAGTACTTAAGTGTTTAGTTGGACCACAGCAAAGAGCCCACTGCCTTGTAAGGTAAGCTCTGACACAACATATATTTTAACTAGCAGAGCAACGCATTTGCGGTAGTGTTGAAACAACTGGAGCAAAGCTTTGAAGTGTCTTAGGACAAGTAAACATAATGGGTTTTGTGCGTTTTTTAAAAGCAGAAAATAGGAATCATTCCAACAGACACTTTAGATGATGTGCCAGAAACACATAGTAATGATGATATACATTGTAAGATTAAAAAAAATCCTAAATTCAAGCATGCTATTCAGTCTTCTCTTTTCAAAAATTACTTTCACATCCTAGTCTGCCAGACTGAAGTTGATATCATCCAATGAGTATAAAAAGAATTAAGAAAACCTCAAAGGTAGTCACTGTTGTTGCTGTAGTCATTATTGTCATTATTATTCTAAATAATAAAGCATTTCTTATAACCACAGGCCATAAGGAGGGAAGAGGTGTTGTGTTGCTGGATCAGCTTAATAGAGAACCCCAATTTTTTCCTTTGCTTCAAAGATGAAATATCAAAAAGCTAAAACCAGATTCTTGAAAGCAAGCATGCAGAAATTCACTGCTTAGGGACAGATGAATAGACTCCACAGCTGGGCTCTGCTTCCACAGCATTGTTTACATGAGGAAAGCTTTAGCCAACTTACCAAAGTACCCTAAGTCATCACATTTAATATTTTATTTAAATCCTTTAGTCCTGAAGTGATGGGCCAAGTATCTAGAGTGAAATAGGGTATTGTTTTGCAGGTGTTTATTCCTTCTAACTGTACACAGACAGCAGCCTTTCTCAGCAGAAATAATGCCGTAATCTTAGCAGAGATCTCACCTTTCCCTTCTGCTTGTCTTTTTGGAGTCTCTTAAACAAGGAATCAGTTTTGACACCCCTCTGTCTTACTGTCAGTGCCACAAATTTTAGTCTGTTTACTTTAACGCATCAGGTCTTGTGTTTATGGGAGTACACTAGAATCTCAGCTTTTCTTTTAATTAAAATGTCTTTAAAACAATCATGAAAACACAGTCTAGGGAAGTCTGAAAGTAGAAGACAATTACAAATAGATATTTTTATACTGAGTCAGAAAATTGCATTTTTATTCCTGAGAACTAACTCACAATCTTTGAACATATGGTCTTGGGACGTGTGTCAAATAGAAGAAGTACATTCGCCCAAGGAAGCTTATAAGTAGTGTCTTTAACATGGAACCCAACACAAGGTGTGTCACTATGGTGGGCTTACTGGCCATCATCACAGATGGCAGGGACAGCAGGAAATGTGTCTGCAAGCAAGGTGGCAAAAGCCATGTCTGTTCTCTTTTCCTGAAAAGAGAGCTAAGTTGGGCTCTCCTGGTATCCCCCTGCTTCTCATGCACTCTCAGAGCTTGGGCAGGTGCTCAGATTTTGATGCAGTGATTTCAAATACTACCATCATTATGCATTCATCTTATTTTCTACAAAGATTAGCAAAAATTGTGTGTGTCCTAGTCCCAGGGTGTTAGAGTTGAAGACTAATGAAGAAGAGTTATACATATAGGTGTCTGTGAAATTCCTCCCCTGTGTAGCATCTTAACAATATAACATGGCTGTCCAAAGGCTAGTCAAGTATTTTACAGTAATCAAAGTCTGATGTGACAGAAAACTACTCCACACTCTGCAGATCAGTGTTATGCACAGTTTGCTTTACGATTAAGTTGTATGCTGTTAAGAGCAGTGCTGAAAGAGCAGTTTATTACTGCTGAGTTCACAAGAAACCACCTTTGGTTCTATAAAAAGCAACAGTATCATGTTATCAGAAGTGCTGTTGACTATAACCGTAATAACTTGTCTTCTATATGTAGACATTTCTCGGCTTTAGGACAGTCTTACAACATGCGACCAGTTGAAAAAAAAAATTGTTTCCTACTTATTGTACCCTTCAAAGTCTTCTCTGGAAGACACAGGGACATTTGCTTGCCAGCAGTGTGTCTTTCATTAACTGAGCGTCTCTGAGCTCAACACCAAGCTATTAATTATAACCTGAATAGAAGTGACTCCAAACCAAACAAAAATGTTAAGAAAAATGCCTGCAGAGATGTAGCACTGCTGAGGAAAAGATTTAGCTATTGCTGTTCATGGCATTCTGCTGCATTGTAACCCAATTTCAAAATAGAGCAAATGAATAGAATTAAACAAGAGGGAACAATAGGTCACATTAAAACACCATATTAAAACAGCTTCAGCGGGGGAATTACAGAAGCTAACAATGCATTAGTCATCCATAGGCATTTGCAGCAGAAAAATTGAGTTGCCATGGAAGACGCTGATGGCGTTTAAAAACTAAGGAGGTGACAGTCTGACAGTGTGGGTGTATCTATGTTAGAGAGATTGGTGGTCAAAAGATACATCAGGGCTGAGGCAGGCCCGATCTCGCACCTCTGTTATTTACAAGCCATCCTTTTGCTATCACACTATCCTCCGCTGGCCCCCTTGAGGAAGGCGTAGACTGTGATGAGGCCACCCCTCAGCCTTCTCTTCTCCAAGCTGAACAAACCAAGTGACCTCAGCCACTCCTCATAAGTCTTGCCCTTGAAACCTTTCACCATCTTGATCGCTCTCCTCTGGACACACTCCAATAGTTTGATGTCTTTCTTAGATTGAGGTGCCCAGAAAGGCACACAGTACTTGAGGTGGGGCTGCACCAGTGCAGTGTAGAGCGGGACAATCGCCTCTCTCGACCAGCTAGCTATGCTGTGCTTGATGCACCCCAGGACACGGCTGGCCCTTTTGGCTGCCAGGGCACACCATTGAGTCATAATCAACCTGCCATCAACCCAAATCCCCAGATCTCTTTCCGCGGGGTTGCTCTCCAGCCTCTCATCCCCCAGTTTGTACATATAACCAGGACTACCCCATCCCAGGTGGAGAATCCTGCACTTGCTCTTGTTGAATTTCAGATGGTTGGTGACTGCCCAGCTCTCTAGTCTACCCAGATCTCTCTGTGAGGCCACTCTACCCTCAAGGGAGTCCACATCTTCTCCTAGTTTAGTATAATCGGCAAACTTCCTTAATGTATATTCGATTCCTGTGTCCAGATCATTTATAAAAACATTAAAGAGCACTGGCCCTAAAATGACCCCTGGGGAACCCTACTAGTGACTGGCCACCAGCCTGATGTAACCCCATTTACTATAATTCTTCGAGCTTGACTCATCAGCCAATTGCTCACCCAAATTTTTATGGACTTGTCTAGCTGTATGCGGGACATTTTTTCCAGAAGGATAGTGTGAGAGACAGTATCAAAAGCTTTGCTAAAATCCAAAACCCCCACATCTACTGGCTTCCCTTGGTCAACTAGATGGGTGACCTTGTCATAAAAGGAAACTAAGTTAGTTAAGCAGGACCTTCCCCTCAAGAACCCATGCTGGCTATGACCAACGACTGCATTGCCTCTCAAGCGCTTTTCAATAACTCCCAGAATAACCTTTTCCGTAATTTTACCAAGCACTGAAGTGAGACTGACAGGCCCGTGATTACCAGGGTCTTCCTTCTTTCCCTTCTTGAAAATTAGGACAACCTTTACCAGCTTCCAGTCAACTGGGACCTCTCCAGACTCTCAAGACTGTTGAAAAATAATGGAGAGAGGTCCCGTGACGACATCAGCCAGCTCTTTCAGTACCCTGGGATGAATCCCATCATGCCCTATAGGTTTATGCGCATCCAGCTGGAGCAGCAAGTCTTGAACAAGTTCAGAGTCAGCTGGGAGTTTATCACCCCCCCAGTCACGGTCTTCCAACACAGGGCTCCAGGGGTCCCAGGGCCCATCATCGGTGTTGAAGACAGAGGTGAAGAAGGCAGTAAACATCTCTGCTTTGTCTACGTCCCTATTTGTGAGATGACTGACCTAATCAAGCAACAGACCAATGTTATCTCTGATCCTCCTTTTGCTGTTAATATATTTTAAAAAGCCCTTTTTGTTGTCCTTCACAGTGCTGGCCAGCTTGAACTCTAATCAAGCTTTGGCCTCACGAATTTTCTCCCTACAGTGGCCAACAGCATCTAGTCTGAAGACCTGCACAGACAGCCTCTAGGCCTTGTCCCGGAGATCTCAGGGTGTATAATAATTGTGGGAGAATGAGAGAGTCTAAAAAGTCTTGCTTTTAAATCTTCAAGTGATATCTTCCTCTAATAGAAAACGATTACATCATCTTTAGCTTGTTGTAGAGATAGTAGACTGAACCCTTGCAACGCTTGTTTCCAGCCCTTCAACTGGGTTTGTAGCTCTTCTCTGAAACCTCTTCTATTGTTTAATTTTCTAGCGTTCACACAAAAACTAGACGTGTGAAAGATGAAACTCCATGATGTTTATAGATAAGAAGCCCCAAGATACCAGTAGATTTTCAAAAGAATGCCCTTTTAATTCCTGCACTAGAGCAGGCCCTAGTGTTTTGTCAGTGTTCACGACCTGTGATTTCTTTCCATAGATGCTGTTTCCAGACTACTCCAAATCCTGCTCTCCTGTCAAAGGGTAGAGTCCTTGTTTCAAAAGCTATGACTTGAATCTGACTGTATAAAAATGCATCTTGTTTAGTTGCATAAAACTTACCAAGAGATCAAGGCCATGCTGTACCAGTAATCTCTTCCTGTCCTTAACAGTCTTTGTTTTTATGGTTTCTTCCAGATGACTGTTTCAGAATACCAAGCCAATAAACAGCTACTGTCTGGCTGTAGAAAGCCTGGCATCCTACTTCATGTTGATTTCTAAAATACTTTGATCTCAAACCTTGTGTTTCACAGCATGTAGGTAGTAGAGACTGAATGGGTGCGAAAGTAAAACTAATACCATTCACCTTCAAACCAAACCAGATTCTCATCAACATCTCCAGTATGATCTCTGTGTGAAAATTGCCTGGATACACTTTGGCCATTTTTTCTCAATTTGAAACTGAACTGCAAAAGATTTTAAAAAGTAAGCAGACTAATGTACCTGTACATGCAACTGTGACTTAAGCTGACACAGACAATGGTGACATATGGCACAGGGCCATGATTCAGATTTCATGGTAACAATGATAGCATTGTCTAAACGCTCCCCACCCCAAATTCACCCACCAATATGACCTTAGAGTGAGCAGTGAATTAAATAACAATTACAAGTAATCACACACATCTCCATCACCAAAGCAACTTAAAAAACCAAAGTCCTTCTTGGGGAGGATGAAGACCAACAGACAATAGCCTGTCCACTTTCAGGGACAATGAAGGGTTCAGCTTACTAAAGCAAAAGGCCTTTCTGACCTACACTTGAGCACAGAAATGCAATATACTACACTAAAGCAGGCACTATCTGCAAAGCAAAAAGAACAAAGTAAGATATTTTATTCTTCTTAAGAAAAAGACCACAACTATAGATCCATAAGAGAAACAGCCTGGCACAAAATATAAGAAAGGAAACTAGAATACATTTCAGGAAAATGGACCTAAGATCAATTTTAAAATTGCAACCTGAAACAAACAAGGAAACAAAAGATTGCAATATTGCCCTTGAGCTACAGATAAACTGTGCTATATATAAAGAGAATCCCCAAACATCTGCCTACATAGTGCCTAGCCTAGTTATCAATCAATATTATTCTTCTGCATAAATAAAAGCTCTAAATCTCTTCTACTTCTATACCCGCATGTCAGTGTTTCAGGAAATGCATCATCTTTAATAAAACTGGTACTGTTTGCCTATGTTTTGCCTGTGTTAAATAACATGGGGCAGCTAAACCATTTTCTGTGCAGTCTTCTGCATAGTTCTCTGTATGTTACATGGATTGTTGTCATTATCTGCTAGCCAGGTTACTAAACATTATATGGCATTCAGAAAAATAAAATGCCATCAACTTTGAAGTAAATATTTGAAATAAAACATTGATTAAAGCATCCTTGTTTTGCCATTGAAAAAAGATGAAAAAATCTGAAAAGAAATGCAGCTCCAAATATGGGAACATGATCCTTTCTGTTAGAGCCATGCCGAGAAAAACAAAAGTGAAAAGTAGTGGAGATACATCATCATTTTAAAGTTCATCTGCCATTAAACTACTATGGCAGATTAATTTGTTGAGGGAAACTGTACAGATTAAAAGCTCTAATTCAGAGAGACAACAGGTGGCCACACATTGGAGCATGGTCAGGAGAGCCTTCTTAGCGTCCAGAGTAATGTCTAAAAGTTAGATAGATTAGTTTCAAAGGGATTTATGAAATCAATACCACAATACAGCAGTCGATAGTTATTCTGTATTATTAACGCAAATATTGAACTTCTTGAGAGATGCAGAATTATCAAATGCCTCTGCACAATAGAGGAAGTTTAAAAAAAAGTATTGGGTTTTTATCAGTGTCTTTTTTCTTTTATAGATGTCTACTATAAGTAAATATCTTATAATGTCAGTTTAAGAAACAATGGCAACTCTGAGGTATGGAAGAAACCTCCTCTGAACTCCTAGTAACAGTGAGATTAAAAGATGACACCAGATTTTTTATCCAAGAGGTCTCCTGGGACCCAGAATCAGGAAAGCATGTGCAGTTAAGACAGCATTAGACCATGAATATAGCTTTCCATAGGTATTTAAATCTCAAAGTCAGTGGATCTAATCAGAAGCATTAGTGTTCAAAATCACTATCACAAATCACCAGTAGGATCAAAAGTATCGACCCTGCCTGCACCTGCAAAGGGATTTTTCATCATTCCATGTCTGGAGCACATTTTCAGAAGTAAGTACAAAATTAGCCTCCTAGAACAAGAATTACATGAAAAGAGGTCAGAATTGAAAATGAAAAGCATGGCCAGTTACAGTAAAAATCTGAAGAAGGTTTAAATTTAATTTGCATTTGTAAATGGACTACTTCTAGTCCTCTTGGCTCCCTTCCTATTCATCTTCTGAAGATGTCTCTGAATACAAACCTAACTGAATGTTTCTCTTGACCTTCATAACTTGTCAACAGAGTAAGACATTTTCACAGCCATAGCAGAACATCCTGTCCTGCCAAAAGAAAATCCCAAGTAAATTAAAGGATTGAAAATCTGGCTCCAAGCCAGAGACAAAACCCTCATTTACCACAATTGGACACAAACTTACTCCAGCTGAACAGAGATACTCAACTGCACAGCATCCATCAAGCCACTGCATGCTTTTTCTACGTATCAGGAAAAAAGAAGTGTTAAGATACCCTTTTAGGTTTCATGTGGTTTCTGGTGTTATTGAAGGTATACCCACAATCTCTGAGGGGTGGGAAGGAAGTGGTTTGTGTCTCCTACAAGGTCCTTCATGACACAGCAAGTCTTGCTGAAGAAGAGAGCATGTCACAAGTCCAGTACCAACTACTCACCAGAAAGCTAGGTGAATCATACAACCATTGTTGCAATGAATTACCTGGAAGTCAAGATGCTCATAATAACTTTATGGTTCATAGCCAGTGGACCTACAGACCATTCCTGGTTTTTGTTCTTTTAGCAAAAAACAGGTAGATTTTCAAAGACACCTAAGAATCACTCACCCTATTTCTCCTACAACTTCTTAACAGGAAACTGGACAAACTAAAAAGACTCAAATGTCCAGATATCCACACCCATTCAGCAGTTGTGAAGTTCCCAGCAAAAATGTTTGGAAAAGATACCTAGAAAAGCTACTATTTTCTTCTATGTTGTGTGTCTAGGATGTGGCTTTGTTCTCAAATGTTGATAATTTCTCTATGATTTATGCCTAAATTTGGCCCCAGAATCTTTTGAAATATGTATTTACTAGCTCGATAGCACTGCCTTAATCTTCAGCAAAAGATCCAATCACCTCTTGGAAGGGTATTACTTTTCTTATCTAAGTGATTTTCGAAAGAAATATTAATCACCTGAGAGTTTACAACTTCAACCTTGTCAAAAATCTTCTGTCCATCTGGAAAATACTCCCTAAATAAACTTTATTGTGTTTTACTTTGTTTTGTTTAAAATTCAAACTGTATAATAAAAGGAATCTCAAAAAGGTTTGATCATCAACTACAGGAATTTCACCATGTACTCATTTCCACTGTAATCTTCAGCTCACTGTTAATAGAATGGTATCACATCTCTACTAAAGAAATTTTGCATTTCATTAATATTCCATCTTATCTTTATTACTGTACTAAAGCATTACTACTCTTTAGAAGGACGTATATTGAGATGTCTATGAAAAGGGCCAGAAAATCTGGTTTAAAAATGAATGCAAAAGTGTTGCCTCTTGAAGTACACACACACACTGAAACTTTCAGCTATGCAATATAGCAGACGTCAAGGGAGAAATATTATTTCAGAATGTTCTTTGAAATATCCCAAAGTGCCAAACCACTTTCCAATGCAATTTAGGCTGAACTACAACAATAGCTTCAGGGGCTGTTCCTGTGTTGGTGAAAGTCAATGCAAGTTTTGCCACTGACTTCAGTACAGAAGCACACTCTAATGTAAATCAGAATTTTGGACACTTCCAAAAACCTATCAGATAGCTGATTTTGTCCAAAATGTTTAGGATCAACTTGCTCATGGTGCTTTAGGTTTCTGACACAACACAGAATAGAAAACATGGGTTAAAACCTCCCTAACCACATGTAGGGCTCAGCAAAACACTTAGGTAAGATGCAAAAGAAAGGGCAGGAGTTCTCTGATTAAGTTTAAACATGCGTGACCTGCAGGGGACCACTGGCAACAACCAGCTGTCATAAATAAACAAATGACCAGTGCTCATAAACTTCTGCTCTCGGCCAGTGATGCATGGAGACCGGATCCTGCCAAAGGTCCCCCAAGGGCCCTGCCTCGCTGCCGGCTGAAGCAGCTGTAGCGAAGTTTTTGATTTCAGCACTGCAGATCAAACAACAGGCACTGCAGCGTTAATCTCCACTGTCTCCAGGAAAGCATTTGTTGAAAACTAGCAATCAGGTGATACCACTATTATTCTCTCACCAACAGCAGAAGCAAAACTCATCAGCACATCATAAAACAATGCCCATTCAACAGCACAATCCTCCTCTACACAGATTGTTCTCCCCCAAATCAAAAACACTGGCAAAAGGTGGCAGTAATGCAGAAGGAGGCCCAAAGGGGCCAGCAGAAACTGCAGACGCTTCATTTTCATACGCGAAGTGGAAGAAGCCACTCACCTCTAGGATGAAGGAAGCAACATGTGCCAGTAAGATACCCTGCAGGAACCACAAAGTTTATTTTATACCAATCGTTTGTTCCCAGAATATGAGGTATTGGATTCTTAAGCACCAATGCTTGAGAGCAGCTGATCATAAAACTCTGCACTTCAAAATCATTCACAAAAGAAAATCACTATAAACATAAATGCTGTTTTTAAAAAACAATACTGAAAAATTCTAACTGCCAGCTGATTCTGTGAAAATGCATTTGATGGCAGATGATGTTCACGGATGGAAGGAACCAAAATGGTTTTGCTGTCTGG
The DNA here is from genome assembly GCA_013401315.1 of Balaeniceps rex. Classification (NCBI taxonomy): domain Eukaryota; kingdom Metazoa; phylum Chordata; class Aves; order Pelecaniformes; family Balaenicipitidae; genus Balaeniceps; species Balaeniceps rex. The sequence goes on along the minus strand of VYZW01003640.1, from coordinate 25,472 downwards.
GGTTGGTATATTTCCCATGGTTATACATCTTCCAGTATAGGAGGAGTACAGTAGAATTAACTGTTCTCCATCAGCCTCATACAGTGAACTGGCAAACATGAAAGCTGAGAAGAAAGAAGAATGCAGTCACCATTTTTGTGGCCTGTCCTCACAAGAAAGACTGAATGTTTTGGACAGCTGTACCAAAACCTAATTGAGTTCCTATTCACCTGTTGTGAATCAGATTCCCTCCCTCTGCTTGGCTCCCAAAGGCTCTTTCACACAAAGAAAGTGCAAACATGTACATACAGATAATGGCTAAAAACCTGACAACTGTTCTTGTCAGAAAGCAGGTGGAATATAAATGAATTTTGACTGTTGCCATAAAAGACTTGATAGCATGACAAAAAAAGATGCTGTATGATGTAAAGATTAGGGCTTTTAGAATGTTCCTTGTTAAACCTCTGTGTTTAAAAAATTAGTATTAGGGAAATATTTTCAGAATGTTACAGAAAATGTACAGACTTAGACTGAAGATTTCAGGTTTTTATTTTGTCAGGAATTTAGCTTGGCTAAATGCCTGAGAGGCCCAGTGTATGCAGAAAAGCAGACATATCTTTGTCAGAGTTAGACATTTTTGGATGTTCCTTATGCGTCCCTGAAGTGGCTGCTTCTTCCCTGCAAGTGAGAAAATTCCTTTGAAACACAGAGGTACCATAGCATCCCACAGATGCAATACTTCCCAAATTCCTTCTGACTCACCTGCTGATGATCTCCTGCATAGACATGCGTAATGTGGGGCTGACAGCTTGTACAGTTTCAACTTTCCCTTTTATTTCCCCAGAGCACGCATACATTTTTCAAGATAGCACGTGAAAGTTTTTCCGAGTCATAAATTGCTACTCAGAAACCTTAGCTTGGATGCTGGTTTTGGACCAACTTGTAGTATCGGTTGCTACCTTTTCTCAATAGCTGCAGGACCATCACATACAATTAGCTGTAAAGCAGTCAGGTTTTCTGTCTGCCCTCCAAAACAAACTGGTATATTTAGCTAACAGTCTCATTTCGAATCTAAAACTTTGTGAAGTCAGAATAGACTTCACAATAGTTGAACACTTACAGTTTTAGTTAAAACTCGGTGAAGACATACATAGTGCAAACATGCTTAAAATCTTCATTAGTGATCTCAGGCATAAAGTGCTAAATTAAGCACAGAGCTTCAGGGAAAATGCTGGAGATTTTTTGTCTATACAGCAGCAGATTTGTCTTCCACTGTGTGTTCTATCCATCGATAAACTGATATACTGGTTTACTGAACTATTTTAAGAATGAAAGTGCTGGTGTGCATGACTCACATTTTATTAAGGTAATGACCGTGATGCATTATATTCAGATACGCATCTCGTTGCTGAAGACAGTCTTGGCATGAGAGCAACAATCTACCTATGCTACTCCAGAGCATTACACAATCATAGAAGAGATACCTATCTGTGGACAAAAGAAATGCTCGCAATCAAATAAATAATTACAACTGCTACCAGAATGCAATCAAAACACGTTACTAATAAGCACCAGAGTGCAACCTTTATGCAAATTATAGATACATACATGCCTACATATTTTATTAAGGGGAATGGTTTCCAGGTTGTCTGAAAATAGTTATTTAATCCATGTTCCTTGATTTTCTTTCCCCTGCAAAGACTTAAATCATCCCATTTCATATTAGATGTATTACAAATTGCATCTTGAAAAGCGGATATTCTGATGTGCTTAATCACCAATACTATTTTGGAAGTAAGCTATCCATACTTGCAATTGTTGCTTCTGCTGGCAACACACATGGAAGAACCTGGGCAGTGAGACTGGCACTTCAGAAAAACAGAGGCAAGTTCTGCTCACCTTCCTCACATGAGTCATCCCCAGTCAAAACATCGAATATAGAAGTGCGTGTGCGCATGGAGAAGGTCATGCAACCTTGTTATTTCTAGCATGTAAATTGAAACAGCAGTAAATTAAGGGGGGGGGTTTGAGGTGGGGGGAACTTGCACCCCCCTGTCGATGCAAAGTCCCTGTCACAGCATAGACTCTACAGGCACCAGAGGCAATATCAAAACCCCCATCTGCTTCAAGGGCACAGGACTGGGCCCCAGGCAAGCAGGAAAGGTGAGCACTGCACTTTGAAGAGCCCTTTAGCACCTCAAAAATTTGGCTGTTAGGATGAGTCTCTCTGTCTTAAAGAAGAGTGACTGATGGGCAGACTGGGAAGGCTGCAAAATCCAGCCTGCAGAAGCCAGGTAGGAACGCTACCCTCTGACTTGGCAGACAGAGCTAGTGACAGGCAGCTAAATCCCTGCAAGCAAAGGGAAAAAACAGAAAACCCCCACAATTCAAGTAGCTGTTGAGGCAGCAACACAGATGAGATCCCAAAAAGGTCTCCCACGCAGGGTGCTCCATCAGGATCAACGTCCAGACCTTCAGCAGTGCGCCTATCCCAACAAAAAGTACTATCCAAGAAACACAAAGAAATAATTTCAGAGATTCCTAACCGGGGTGGATTGCTTTCAGATTACAAAACCAGAATCCTCTTGTAAACATGGAAAATAACAGAGTATTCTGAAGAGATATCAGTCATGCCTCCACACTGCATATGCCTGCTTTACATGGACAGATTTCACATAAATATATATATTGAACACCTACAAATATATAAAATCTGTTCCTGCTTATATCATGCTCTAAACATAGGATTTATACAGCTTTAAATAAGTACATATGAGAATGAAAGAGAAATACATTCACCCTGTACAGCTTCAATTCAACAAAGCATGCAGAGCACATGAACTCTTTTCTTTTGAAGAGATACATTAATCAGGCTAGCTCAAACATTAAATAAAAAAAAAAAAAAACATTTAAAATGAACTATTGATGGAGTTTATTTTCAGTAGTGACAGGAAAAGCTACAAACCATAAGTATGAAGGAGAGTCAACTATTTAAAGGAGGTTTCAAGTTTGCTCCTTCCCCTAAATTTCAGCACAGTTGTGAAAGTGAGATCATGTCACTATTCAAAGAGTGAGCTGACAACATGTTTAAAGTTTAGAATAAACTTTCTTATTCCTTCCCTATCAGCTTGATTAGAAACATCTGTACATCAGGGAGAAACGTGACTTTTTAGACAGGGCTGCTAACCAAAGCAAATTGATTTAGCACACAAATCCAGGGGCTGGATTGCTACAGAGGCCTGTAACATCCCCTAGAACTGCCTGTGTGCAAGCTGCTGAATAAAGACAAAAATAGACTCCCTGGTGCAGGCAAACAGCAAGTCAACTATTTTTAACTTGGGTCTTCAAATGCATTTTTAAGTTGCTTACATTTAGGAGCAATCCCCTAAGCATCTACAGGCAGTTTGACTTGATGAATAGGCATGAAAAATACTTTTCACATGTTCTGCATATCACATGCATATTATATAAAAATAAAACTTAATTTCTCATTAGATTAAATGGATTTTAGGCACCCTGGTGAGTACATTTAAACAATTTTCATTAGTACAAACATATTTTTGCAAAACAAATTTGTGCCCAAATAAATACAATTAAGCTGTTACTAGTCTCATGATACTGTTTTGTGGCAATCTCAAGAAAAGAACAAACAGCTAAAGTGCCTGCCTGTGGTCAACACACACGACACACACATCCCCTGGATTGCCAACTGGTTATATCTTCAACTGTGTAAGGAAACAACCGTCTATAAAATAGCATCCATGACTGCAAAGCTGGACCATTCAAATACACTGGATACTTAAGTTCTGCCTTTTATAAATGCCGCTTGAAGGCAGTGAAACACATTGCAAGAGGGGACAGGGTACTTGTAACAAGAACAGCTGAGCTGCACAGCAAGCATGACTGAACAAATACACAGCTATTCCTTATACCAGAGCCCACTTCTGCCAGCTGTGGGCCAGTGCTCTTCTGGCCCTTCTGCAGCTGCAGCATTTTACAGCCCTGCAGAATTTATGAAAGGACACAGGGGGCCGGCATAAGCAACAAGTAGCCTTAGGTTGAGTGCCCCACTTTGTCTTCTACGCAGAGGCGAGGAAAGCCAGCTGAATGCCAAAAGATGAGCTCTGCTGAGGCTTTGTCTCTCAATCGATCTGCTTCTATGGGTTTCTACAGAGGTGTTGTGTATTTCTTATCATTAGTTACATGAGCAGTCCAGCATGGAAGTCCCTAGGATTATTTGCATGATTAAGCATGCCAGCAGAACACCTACAGACCTAACCCTTCATGAATGACAGCTCTGCCTTCAAAACAGTACAGAAAATTTATGTCCCCAGTGAGGTCTGTTTAAAGCCAGCAGAAGCACTTACACGAGCAGAGAAAACAGGGAACGAAAAGTTATGAATGTAAGGCAGCTCGTGACTTTCTTGAATTGCTCTCTTTCTATCCCACGGTCTCAAAAGAAGCAACCAACACCTTACAGGAGCACAGGACAACAACAGGGCACAGAAGCAACATTTTCTTAAAAATAACTCAAGCAAAATGACCTATTCTCATCTCAGAAACAAATTTATAAATTGGTCTAGTATCATTAAACAGAAAAGCAGAGGCCAAAGTCAACAAGCATGACATACGACTTACAAGCTGCGACACACCAGCAAGTGAAATACAAATCCCACTGAACCACAAAGGAGTTTGGGTAGGCATTGAAGGCAGTCTAGATTTTACTAGCTGTGACACCCCCGAACCCCAGATTTTCACGGAGTCCCATTTAGACAGGCCTGAATGCCTGTGCCAGCTTTCACCCTGTAGGCAGAACCTTCACCTTTAGAAATACACTTTGCCAGCTTCTGTGCAGCTGAGGAATCGTCCTTGCCTATGGCCAACCCGTCTGCTTACACAATAGCCTCATGATGACACAGTTTAACTCCTCTCAGCCTTTGTCTGGTAATGCCTGTGGTAAACAGTACTGATTACCTTTTAAAGAGGCAGATTCATTTCAACTTCAGAAAAAAAAAAAAAACAAACAAACCACCAAACATTCTTCCAAGTGCCATACATTTACAGCAAAACGCTTGCAGAGTTCAGTTCCCATTAAGTCCAAGTGAATATCTAGGAGCTAAGTCCTGTGGATAACCGAACGCAAAAGCGTGGCTTCCTCACACCTACACACACACACACAGCAGCTCAGAGAAAGGATTTTTTTGAAGATTCAAAGATGAACACAATACCAAAAATGCAACAGTGCAGTTCATCGTTTATGCAAATGAAGAACATGTGTTATAAGAAATGCTGCAGAATAACAAACGAAGAGCATCTTCAGATGCTGTGGGAAAGAGAAGCTGAACATTGGCTGCAAGAAGGAAAGGCTTGAAAAGAAGTGCATAGTTACTACTTCTTTTACATTCAGAGAAGTTTGCGCTATAAGAAATGGATTTAGTCCCAGGAGTAAGGACGTATTGTTCCCCAACAATCAGCGTTATTCACAATGTGACTCGAGACTAAGAAAATGTAAGAATAATGCAGCTAAGCTTCAGCTGACCTCAAATTCATTTAAGCTAATGCACAGCAAAACCAGAGTCTATGTTTTCATTTGCAAAACTGCAGGGTGCCATGGAGCTACTTTATCTCGTCTGTTGCAAGCAGATGCTGAGCAGACATCGCCTAGAAATGCAAACCGAAAACCCCAGCCAGTTCTGGACAGCTACCCCGAGTTGTGTTCATGTCGCCCCATGTTCTAGCCAATTACTCATGGTCTCATCTGCCGGCCGCTTTCCCTGCGGGCGGACCGAGCAAGCCTCGGCCAGAGACTTTCATCCCGAGCCCAGCGACCATCCTGCGCCCACCGAGACAGCATCGGTACTACACTGCACGGCAGGGGCCGGGGAGGAAAACCCTCCTTCCCTGCGCGCCTTTCCGCGCCGCCCGGCGTGCCTTCAGACCCGCCGCCGAGCAGCC
>VYZW01003640.1:0-19237 GCA_013401315.1 Balaeniceps rex | reverse complement strand
CGCCCGCCCCCTGCGCAGCGCACCGCCCCCCCGCGCCCGCCTGCCCGGGCCGCCCGGCGAGTGACCCAGGACGGCCGGGGCTCTCCGCGGGCCGGCTGGAGCAGCGCCCCTGGCCGCCAGCCCACCGAGGCGGTAAACGGGGATCCCGACCCTTCATCAGTGATTCTGTTTCGTTCCCCCGAGCTGTCCCTCGTCTGTTGTCTGCCACGCACGTCGCACGCTCCTTTCGTAAATCAAAGTGGATAGCGGTGCTCACGGGTGGTCTGCAATAACCGGAGGTAGTTCACCTGCTTCCTAACAAGTTCCTCACTGAGAAAACCCCGGCCGAGTCTGCGCTGTGCTTGGTTGGGGCGCAGACTTGAGCAAGGGTCTCATACCCTCAATTACTTCTACATGAAGCACACACAGGGCAAGAACTCCAGACCCTGACTAGATTTTAGTGTAAGGGAACACAGCAGGCAAACAACAGTAAAAGCACAGACAGCAAGATTCAGTACTGGAAGAGCTCGCTGAAGAGCCCAGATTCCTCACTTTTAATTGAAATCCCCCCATCTACTCGTTCATAGATTCCTCACTGCCTCACAGGTGGACCCTGACACTTCAGCTGGTTTCTCTGGGCCATGTCCAGTCAAGTTGGGAAGATGCCTAAGACTGGAGAACCTGCAGCCTCACTGGGCCCCCCTGCCGAGGCACTGAGCACCCTCCCAGGGAAGAACAGTATCTTCCAATCTCCTGTGAGTGCCCTGTATTGCAGTGGGTGTCTTATGCCTTTGGTGCACCTCTGAGAAGAGTCTGTCTCTGTTATCTCAGTGCCCTGCTGTGAAGGAGCTGATGACAGCCAGAAAAGCTCCCTTTCACTGTCTTATTCCCAAGCTGAACAAAAGCACTCTTGCTGCCTCTCCTACCATGTGCCGTGCTCCAGCTCCCTCTGCATCTAAGTGGCCTCCACTGGATTTGCTCCATGGGGTCAGTGTCTGTCTTAAGGTGACCTGGGGACCCCTGGCATTTGACGATGCTGAACTCCAGGAGGTTCCCATCAGCCCATTTCACTGGCTTGTCAAGGTCCCTCTGAAAAGCAACCCTCTTCTGGAGAAGAATGGCACATCCACCATTCCCCTCAGACTGGGAGCATCTGCAGAATTGCTGAGAACACACTCTGTCCCATCATCCAGGTCATTAGTAAAGACATTGCACAGTCTTGGCCTCAGTATCAGTATTTCAGAGGGACACCACTAGTAATCAGCCATGAGCTAGACTTTGCATTGCTGATTAAAACACTTTGAACCCCAAGCTCCAGCCAATTTTCCACACATCTTCTAGTCCACTTATCCAGTACATATCTTTCCCATATCCCCACCCACTTGCCAGTCTTTACTGTATCTAAAGGCAAATCTAAAATCTACAGTGTGTGTGGACAGCTTCGACCAGTGGCACGCTATAGTCAGGTATACGGGTGTCTGAACTCAGAGTACAAGAAGTAACCTCTTGCCTCTTCCCCAGTATGTGCACTTCAGCATCAGGCTCCTGAATGAGCCTTAGTGATGAATAAGAAGGGAAAAAACAAAGAATATTTTTCAAAATTTTTCGCTGAGAATACTGATTACTTCAATGCATCCCTAATTTAAGCAGTGCCTAACAAAGAGGTCTGATTTGCACTGAAATCTGTGATTGGAGCTCAGATATTTCTAGATAGCACAGCTTGCCGATAATTTTTGGCTTTCTGAAAAGTGACGCCTTGAAAACTTCCCTGTGTGTCATCTAGTCTCTCCCTTAGGAAGCAGGCCACCCTAACTGATCACAGGCCAATGACCTAAATCCACCCTTGCTATGTGATCCGACTCCTTGATTTTAATACCCAGTCTGCTCAAGGTTCCCATGTCTTACCCTCTCATTTTAATAACAGAACTAGTGTTTATTCTTTAAAATATTGGACAACCTATCAGGAAGTGACCACTTTGTATAAGGAAATGCTCCTCTGTGTATTTGTTTTTTTCTTTTCACATGTATCTGCATTTTAAAAATAAAATGAAAAACAATTTCTCTCCTTAATGCCAGCGTGGGTTCACTAATTCAATCCAGAGCATCACTAAGCTTGTGTTACCGTCACCATCTAAGTAATTACTATTCTGGGGAAAAGTCTTAATTTAGGAAAGCATTTCAGTACATGTTTATGGTTAAATATGTGCTTAAACTTCCAGCTATTCAACAAAGCACTGCAGCCTGTACTTGAGCATGTGCTTAGACATCTTGCTGACTCAGGGCTTTAGTCAGGAGCAAAAAAAGCAAACCTACGTTTGATCTTGCAGGCACAGTTAACGAAAGCACCCAGAAAGAATGACAAAAATTAGTTCAATTTGTAGCATGATTACAAAGCTAATTCGAGTGAATTCAACGCTCCCAGCGTATCTGTGTAGTAAGAAGTATGGATCACATAAGTGGATATTCCTGCGGCTTTTACAAAATCCCTGCATATCTTCATGAGGCTGGCAAAATCAAACAAATTCTCAGTACAACTTCCAAGGCTTCAGTACATGTATTTTTCACTCTCTGGTTGACAAGGAAGCCACAGCTTTTGTGTCAACTCTAGTGGTACAACTCAGCAAGCCATTTGCTTGGTTAGCAATGGTGAGCAGATAACAAGAAACAGGTTCTGACAAACGCCTCTTGCATTTCAAGGGTCTTACGAACAGTTGTCAAGACTTCTGCATCATTAAGTAGATCTATGCCCATATGCTTAGAACAAGTCTGAAACTTCAAAGCCCCATGTAGCTCATGTAAGTGTGTGCTGACAACATGGATCAGACAAACTCCAAGCAAACACATGTGTCAAACTACTGTCATACTTACGTTTCTAAATATCAGGCCTGCTGCAGAGAGCAATGTCTGTGTTTTACAAGTAGCTCTTTGTAATTCATGCCAGCCATCACCAAAGGGTGCCCAGTCCCCCTCACAAGTTATGTCAACATGGGCAGATTGCAGGACTTTCATTCCTTCTGCCCTGTTGTAGGATCTATGGATAACACACAGAGGAGCAACATGGAAAGAGCAGAAGGTGAGCAGGTGCTCACTGTCTCTCCTTGTGAACCTGCATTTGGTGGCAGTAGCTCTGGATGGGCTGCAGCAGCAGCAGTGGGAGTTTTCACCACACTGTATCCTGACTCAGAGAAGCTGCCTAGCCCTTGTGCATGGCTGCTTTGGGTATGAGGGGAAAATATACCGATTCTTACAAATGCTCAGTGTCTGGAAGAACTGAACCACCACCCCATTCAGCACCCTTCAGGCTGAAACTTTTCCATAGCCCCATCAGTGGACCTAGAAAAGAGCCTAAGTCCCTAAGATCTGAGTTATTTGCCTCTTTTGGTAAATACTGTGCACTCACTGCCATCTTCATCAGCTTATTTGGCTCTCTGTGTTGTTTTAATTTGATGGCATTCAGGAGCAGGAATACTTCACACTCAGAAAAAAAAAGCTGAGGCCTGGTTTCAACAATGTGTAACTAATGGCAGGCAGCATTGGGAGCCGAAATATCTCTGGCACAAAACTCTGGGGTTTTTTTTCAGCTGCTTTCATGAGAGTGAAGCAGCCACATCACTTATTAATTACAACAAAGGTTAAAAGCAGCACAAAAGCGGGGACTTCTTTAGGTTACAGGAGAAAGTGGCCAAGGTCCTTCTACAGCACACATATGCCATGTTTTCATTGTTTTACATGAGAACACAAAAGTAAACATAGTAGTTTATGCACGTAGGAAAAAGCTTGGGGGGGAGGGGCCCCAAAAAAGACTGGGTGAAAAAAGGAGAAACATCCCATTTTCCCTAAAGAAAAATGAGTATTCACACAATGTCACACCAAGCCCTGGTGCTACAGAGTGAGGAAGCAAGAAGCACATGAATTCTGCTTTTTGAACTCTTCTCCTGCAGCAGAATGACAGTAGCAGAGATGGCCACACTACAGCAAGGAATATCTGGGAGAAGGCTGAAGACCAGCCTTGCATGGAGGGACTTTGAATTGCTTTTGTTCATTTTTCAGCACATTTTCTAACAGGAGATTCTGAACCAAGTGTTCCGTAGTAACATGTAAGTTTTTCTTACGTGGTCCCCTGTGAGCTCAGGCAGCCATGTCAAGACAATCTTTTTTAATCATTCTGAGCTCCATTTTAACAGAAGCTTTGGGGGGTTTGGCCAAAATATTTCCCTTGGAAAGCTATCCCACAATCTTATTTTTCTACCAGTAAGGGATTCCTCTAACTTCCAGCCTAAATACATACTTGGCACAAGAACAACAATTATAACCTGACTGATACTATTCTTTATCTGAAATAATGCTGTTTTCCCCTCTTCCTGCTCCTCAGTGCTTATGAGAAAGTCAGCATTGTCTCTAAGTCTTCATTATCATGGGGCAAAAAGACAAGATATTTCAACCTCCTCTTCTAACAAGGACCATTCCTCCTTTCTGATAATTGCTCTACCAGCTTTCCCCACCTTGATCCAGTATCAGTCTGATGAGTTTTGGGACACTCAGCATTTCAACCCCAGTGGCTGGTGGCCAAGACCCCTCCCTGCCCCAGTTGCTGGCACTGAGACTCCACTTGCTTTGGTAACTGACACCACAGGCCTGGGGCACCCGCACCCCTGGTCTGACTCCAGTTGCTGGCACCAAATCCATCACACTGGTCCCCCCAGTAGCTGGCTGGCACTTAATCCCTGCAGCACCCATGCACACTGGATAGAGTGAGACCGTGCAGTTAGTTAAGGAAGTATTTGATAAGAAGGTAGGACAGATTGCAGTGATCAGGCGCCATGCTCAGTCAGACCAACATACTGACCAGCCTCAGCTTACATGCAACCACTCCTTTTACAACCCTTTCTGTCTGCCCTCCCCTCCCTTCTTCCTCCCCAAATCCTGTCCCATGCACATTTCTTCAGCAGCTGGCACAGTCCCACCAACCCCTCCAGCATCCTGCACCCTTGGGTTTGCATCCTCACCAGCTGCAAAGCCCCAGTTTGCCTGCAGTTTCTTGATAGCCCATCAATTACTGTGATTGACCAGGTTTGTTTCTCACCTTTGCTGCCGTTACATTTGTCTGTCACATTTGTGTCTCTACATGTCTTGTTCATGGCTTCCCCCTTTTCCTTAGTATCCCATCTTGACAAGGTGTTTGACCAGGTAATCACTTCACAGGTTCTAACTCCAGACCTCTTATGTCCTTCCAAGACCTTGTGCCTCATTCTTTCTTAGTCTCTAACACAGATAAGATAATTTAAAACCAGGGAGAAACTGAGGTATCATGGAAGGTGTTCCCCAATTGGACAGCAAGGTTAGAAGGGAGGCAAGCATGGGAAAGGCCTCAGAGTGCAGCTCCCTGCTGATCCACCCTGAAAAGACTTACATTTGGGATTATCGAAATGTCCTATTTCTGTGAAAATTGTCAAAATAGTTCAACATTTATACACACACACACACACTTTGTCATAATTTTGCTGGTTTTATTTGTTCTGATCCAGAACAGAAATCTACATTTTTACCCATGACTGTAGCTTGAGTTTTCCAAACAGCTCCAGTTACTTTATTACAGGGAGTAATAGACCTCTTCATTTTTCATTATGTCTTTGGGACTAGGAATGACATAAAAAAGGACGAGACAGAGGCAAAGAATAAGAAGATAAAGAATATCCTTACAGACTAAAAATCTAACCCAGTCTTTGAATCATCTTCTTAGCAGCAGCTCACAAAGTGTTTTTGTTGTAGTCTGTATTCTTGCTTTTGAAGGATTATTTGAGTGGAGAATTAATTTGAAATGGCTATTGGAGTTTTTTCAAAACATGAATTTCCTGCAATACCTTCTAAGAAAATCACCCAGCAGGCTGAGCTTCATTAGAACTAGTAAAAAAAAAAGTATACCAAAGGTATTTGTAGAAACTTACATTTTCTTTGGACCTCATTGTGAAACACAGCAGAGCAGTAACAGGTATAAAATAAATCATGGGGGCACAGCACAGAACCACAGTTGTGAACTTCTTCATCAGGTTGCATACACCTGTTCCGAAAACACCAACAAGCATTCTGGTTTAGTTGGTTTTTTGTTGGTTTTTTTGTTTGGTTTTTTGGTTTTTTTTTCCCCTGGGGTTACATGCATTAGCTTTGCCAGAGGCAAAGTTAAAATTATAATGTTCATTGGTGGCATGTGATGGTGGCAGAATGATGTTGCTGTTCGCCGCAACAGTTAGTCTGACTTAATATGAGCTTTATGATTGGAGCGCAGATGTTTATGAATGTGACATTAGAAGATGTGAGATGACCCAGTTGAAACGCATGTGGCCTTTTATCTCCCTCTGGTGGCATAGCAAACCATTAGCTGACTGCTGCCTCTGAGCTGGCAGAGCCAGCCTGTCTGTCTGTTCAGCCAACCCCATTTTGTGCATTCACAAACACTAAGGGTTCAAACCGAATGGTAACTTTGTCTTGGGCATCCTGAAAAGTGTTGGCACTTGAGGGTTTTGGCTGCTCGGAGCTACATGTCTCGGGAGAGGTCCCTTCGAGAGCAACCAGCATTCTCACCCCTGTGTATTTCCATGTCCTCTCTAGAAGCCATCCATGGGACGAAAATCCCGGGAGTCTCTGGCTCAAAAATTGTCCATTTGTGGAGCCTCAGCCCAAGGATTATTCCTTGCCTTGGCAAAGATACCTTATTTGCTTTGTCCAAGATACAAGAGCTGTTAATCTAACAGACTACAGAAAAAAATACAGCACGGAGAATCGTTTCTCCTTAGCGTGTTAATTGTGTTTCCTTTCCCATAGCAGACAGAGAAAAGTGCTTTTCAAGTATAATATTTATGCTGCTGACAGGAACAACCTGATAGTATTTTTATTTTTGCAACAGAGAAACACACATACGCTCTGTGTTGATAGCTGCTGCAAAACAAATGCTCAGTAGTAAGGATCTAAACTTATCCCCACCTTTCCTGTACACTGGTATCTCTGTAAGAATATTGTGCCGCAGAAATGCAGTTTCCAAAGTATCTGGTCTGTTTTTGAAGTCTCACAGCACTTTGCATCCGCTCATCACTTTGCAAAGGGGTTGATGTGGAACAGGCAAACATGGAAACTTCTGTTCATTTCCAGTCTGAGTCTGAATGTGATACCAGGGGTCGAGCACAATCTTCCAAAGGTGGGTTTCAGGATGCGGCATACATTATAATGACACTAAAATTAAAAAAAATGCTTTTCTCATTAATTTTGCTAGAAACAGAGATTCATGCACCTCACCAAACAAAGAACACAAGAGACTTCAAAAAGACCCTCCTTCTCAAATTGTGACAACGGTAGATGTTCTCTTCTCTCTATGTAACTCACATCAGCTAGAGTTGACCTCCTTGTTTGTTTCCCTATGGGAAAAGGAAAAGAGCGGTTTCACACCTTTAAACCATACCCAGGAGCTGCTCATATATTATATATTGTTAGTGCTGAATTGAACTTGGACAAGGTGGATGACTCCTTAAAAAAAAACCAAACCTTTGGAGGCTGCCAAGCTTACTACTTTGATTTCTTATTGAGCAGCTTCAGCAAGAGGAGAGGCAGAAAGAAGACTCTTCTAAGAAAAAAGAGGCATTTTCTACTAGTTTCAGCAACAGCAGACAAATTTCCTGTGACTAGGCAATAGAGAAAGGAGGAAAGAAACACACTTAACCTGGATTATTAGGAAACTGAGGGGGCAACTGGAAAGGGTAACCTGTTATGCTTGTTCCTTTGTTGGCTATAAAACAGTTACAGGAGCCAAAAACTGGATCTTTTTGCCTGAATATGGTACTTAAGTGTTTGGAGAAAATCTGTCCTATTTGCTTGTGTTTAGACTAGTTTATACAAGGTAATTTTAAAAAGCTTGTTAGTGGTGTGGGTTTTTTTTCCTAAAACCTTCTTGGCAATTAAACTCCATGTGGTTTTCTATACATTGGGATTTGGATTCACTGCCTGCTAATATGCATGTTTGACTACAAACTGGTTTCCCTCTGACTGCATTCAAGCAGAGAAATGCACCCATGCAGTTAGGCTTTAGGTTGTTGTAATATCACTCTCTTTTTTCATGCATAAAGAGACTAAATTTAAATAAAAGTGCAAGTACCTGAGAAACAAATAAGAACTGATGTTCAGTTACATTAAAATCCCTCAATGCAGGCAAGGTGTAGAAATATTTTTGTGTAAATGAGAATCAGGCACATACTTTGAATGTGAAACAACATTGGTTTATAATGGGGCTGAGACTGCTTTATACAACAGGAGTCAAATTCACAGCTGGGCAAGGTTCTTGCATGCATCAGCAAAGACTTGTATCAGGCCCCTAAGGACTTCAGTGGGACTGAGTTAGAGCGGTGCACTCACATGGTTCTATGCAGAGCTCTGAATCTTGGACAATTCTTGAGAAAACTGTATTATATTCTTGAAAGAAATGTATTATACACTACTCAAAGGTCTGTGTCATCTGTGATTGTCATGCATGTCAGGTCCTGTTTCTGTATCAATTGCCTATGTTCACAGAGCATGTGACTGCCATTCTGGTTTTCCGCCTCCTTAGAGGCTCAACTAAAAAATGTTTAGTCTCAGCTAATTCCATTTCTTGGCTTACACAAGCAAAATTGTACGGGAAACAGCACAATGATTTTTTTCCCAGACTGAGTGACCTCTTTTTGAGTACAGGCCTAGAGGTATGACGTTCCAAGCGCTGTTCCCGATCCTTTTGCTTGTCCTCTTTTGGAAGATGGGTGCAATAATAACAGTAAGAGAACCATGGCTTCTTTATCAGCCTGCTACACAAATCAGCTATTTAATATCTGAAAAGCACTTTCAGCCATAAAAAAGTACAAAGGATTCTGATTTGTATGTGTTCCTCTCATTCTCTAAGTAAGAAGACTAAGTGTCCTTCTCAAACAGGACAAGAATGCATGTTTAAGGACAAAAACCAGTAATGTAGGCTGATCAGCCTACCAGTATGCAAAAGTGGCACATGACCAAAACTTGACTACATTTGTCAAGTTGTCAATCATGAAATTATACATAAATTTAGATACCTTTTTTTTAATAGATTAACTAACTAAAGGGCTAGGCGCTAGCAAAACTTCAGTGTCTGCTTAACCGAGGTCCAAATGAATAGAAAATAAGCTGAAATGTTGTGCTTTCCTGGCAGGTCCCAGTCTAGCGTGGTATCTGATGGTGTACTTAAGGACAAACACAGTCCTACTGAAGACAAAAAGGTACAGAGTTAAATGCATTAACTGCTTTGCTGAGCCTGGAAGGGACAAAGCGGGCAGCTGCCATGGAGAACCTCCCAGCACGCAGAACTCTCCCTTGGTCCTTGAGACATGATGGCTGGGCTACCCCAGCCCAGCACGGAACTGAGGTGGAGCACTGCCTTCCTTGTACTCTCCCCTGTGTTCCCATGGTGCGCACAGGAATTTCAGCAGGGGACAGTGGGGAACAGCATTGAACCAAGGGTTCAGAGCCAGATACTCCTGCAAACAAGATAGCTCATGCTACTCGTGAAGCGAGAAACGAGGCAAAGACAGGACACAGGATGAGCAGGTGAATACCGCTGCTTTTTTTTGTCTTTTTTTTTCTTCCCAAATGAGAAAGATGAGTGAAGAAGTGACAACTTTTAGAGAAAGGTGAGATGAGTAGGCAGGGAAGCGCGTATTTCTATGCTCTTAAAGAACTGTTCTTTTACAGTAGCTACGAGAAGGAAAAATGTGCAAGGCTATAAAACTCCCTTGGCAACATGCCGGCAAACAGGTGTGTTTTTTTCTGAACACCGGTCAGTTTGTACCACACACTGGACCTAGAGCTCTACCACACTGCAGATCTACCCCACAGCTATGCTGCACTGACCAGCAATCTCCATCAGCTTAAGACTACCCATGCTGCATACTCTGAACTAGCAGCAAGGGGTAGTTTGCTTCCTCCAGGTACTGGGTCCAGTTGGGGTGGAGTTCATTTTCTTCATAGCAGCTGAAATGGTGCCGTGTTTTAGATTTGTGGCGAAAACAGAGTTAATAGTTAATAGCTGGATAGTGCTTGCTCATCGTCTGTCTTTCATACTCTGCCCTCTCCCAGGGAGTAGTCTAGGGGTGGGCAAGAGGTTAGGAGGGGAGAGCTGGGACGGCTGACCTGAACTGACCGAAGAGATACTCCATACCACATAACATCATGCTCAGCAATGAAACTGGGAGAGGGGAGTTTTGTTCTAAGTAGCCATTACTCAGAGGTGAGCTGGGCATCAGTCTGCTGGTGGGAGGTGGTGCGTGATTGCCTTTGCATCACTTGCTTTTTTCCTTTTTTTTCCTTTACTTATTAAACTGTCTTTACCTTGACACATAATTACTTCTTTTTTTTTTCACTTTTTCCCTCCCAGTCTCTCCCCCATCTGACTGGGAGGTTGGAGTGAGTGAGCGACTGGGATGGAGCTTAGCTGCTGGCTGGGATCAACCCACCACACCACAAAAGCAGGCCAAAGATAAGTATTGGTTCAGTGAATCTCAGCAGGCTTTTTCTTGGTCCAGGTGGGTGCTTGGAGAGAACCTGCATTATATTCAGACTCTTTTTCATTTTTTGTTGCATGAAAGGGTATGTTACAGCCATGCCTACTCTTCTAGCTGATGGGACTCATCTTCAGTGAGGTCATAAAGGGCTTCTTCATCTCTCCGTGTTGTACCCAGACTTCCACAAGGTCACTTCCTGGTCAGAATTTTCTTGTTTCTTTCAAAGAAATTGTCAAAAAGCTGTCCCAGTGCTGATACACTTGTCATCACAGCAGACACATTGTAGCTGTTCAACAGGACCAGCCTGCAAGTGTCACCCAGGCTCAAAAACACTTCATCTTGGCAGGTAAATCCAGCCACAAGACAGCTTTAAAGATAAAAAGCAAGCACGCTCAGTGGAACAACCCACCTGCTTTCTTCAGTTCCAGCACTCCACTGAGATGTACAGAGGTTTTAAAGGGAAAATCAGGCTTTCACAGCATTCTTACTAAGCCAAGTTGACATTCAGAAGTAAATTAACTGCAGATGCCACAGAACTAGTCTGCAGAACTCATGTCCTGCTTGATTTGGAAAACCTAACTGATAAGGTACTAAGTGTAATTTTATTTACTTTGGCTGGAAATCTTTTTGCATAGAAAAAAAAGCAAGAAAGCTATACATAATGAAATACAGCATTTAGATAAAAATCTCTAACATTAATCATACATCATCATGCTGTGTTCAAGTATACTTCAGCTTATCTCCTGTGCAGTGGTTTGTTTTGCCCTCTAATACCATGAACAAGTAAAGTACTTCCCTAACAAGAAACAATTTACCAGAAAAGCAATTGCTTTGAAAGCATTCTTTCTGACCAAGAGTTGTTGTGTCTGCCTTCTCCCATCCCATTTGGCTGCTTTGATTTTCTCACCTGACACGAAAGATTGGTGTTCAGTCAGTGGATTTATGTGGAAGTGATCTGACGTGATCGCCTTTCCGTGTAGGTCAGAGCCAGGACCAAGAGTACTTTCTCCGATCCTGTGCATCACAGGGAGTGAAGAGTGCCACCAGTTTCTGCATATCTGTGCATGTCCCTGAGGTGATGAGTTATGGGGCAGATGTCTGACTGCAGAAAAGTTTCCTCCATCAAGCACTCCAGAGGTCCATCCACTTGCTGGTGATTTGGGAAACAAGCAGGCTCTGGTAGGTTACTGATTCTACTTCTGCAAGACACTGATTATTGCTAACTAGCATGCAAACATGCTGCTCTGGGGGAAGAGAAGCAAGACATTATCAAGCCAATGCTTGTGTCCCACTGCACTTTAGCTGGGGATGTGCACCAAAAGCCTTTCTTTATGAGACACAGGCAGAAGTTGTTGTCATCAGAGCAGTATACAATGGCAGGAGGAGGTGCAAGGTATACACGCTCACCACTGAGACACATAGAAGTCCTGCAAACACAGCAGAAAGGACAGTTTAATACTACAGTAACAGAGGAGGGCTTTAGGAATCTAAACATGATCTCAGTACATGCAAAGCAAGAAGATGTGTAGATGCGGCACTTAGGGACATAGTTTAGTGGTGGACTTGGCAGACTTGGTGGACTGTAAACTTGGTTTACAGTTGGACTCGATGATCTTAAAAGTCTTTTCCAACCTAAATGATTCTATGATTCTGAAAGAAAACATTCAGTAGCAAATGAGAGCAAGCCATTGACCAGGCTTCCCCAAAATGGAAGAGAAATGCCTAAAGCAAGCAGAAGGGATCTTGCCTCCTTCTACTAGGACACTTTGCTTAGTCATGGGTAAGGTTGAAGCCACAAGAGCTATCACTCCAGTTGCCCAAGCAACAGATGGTCTATGACAGCTTCAGAATACCTGGAAGGTGAAGGCTATGTGACATTTCTCCTCTCTACCACCAATCTCACAGACTCACAGAGGTATAGTAGGAGAATGGCTGAAGAAAGCAAAGGAGTCACAATGTACATTGCATTTCCTGGCACTGCTCTTGTTGTCCAAATAGACAAAAGAGAACCCACAAGATGTTGTCGTTCAAATCAGGCCTTGAGATACCTTTGAAAGTGGTATCATTTGAAAACTAATTTTTTACAAAGCACCCCACAAAACATAGGACTGTTTCCTTCCATCCCCAGAAACTGAATTAACTACTTCAAGCCTGATTTTTTCTTGTTATCCAAGTACAGGTCCTATGTATTAGACATATAATGGTTTTTAAATTGACGTTTCATTCACTTGGTTGAAATATATGCAAAGAATGAAACATTAATTTCCCTGTATAACTGAGGCTTAGTCTTTCTCCTGTGATGAAATTTGTGACCTGGGCTTGAAAGGCACTAGTGCAAGGCTTTTAGTTTTCAGGGAAGCTACCTGGAGTGTTGGTTCTAGAGTCCATTTCAAGAAACACCAAGTTGCCCCCTTTCTAAAAAGGGCAGCAATTAGTCTTTTAGGACAACCACAGGAGGGCCAGACAAACAAGACTTGGTCACAAATGCTTGACTTTCAGGAGACTGGGAGGGCCAAGACTGTTTGCCTGAACAAGGGAAGATCTTTGTCCGCTCCAACTTCTTAAGTCTTACTTAAAAACTCTAGTGAGATTTAGGTGGGATACTCATATCAGGCAGGCCCTTTGAAAAAGGGTGATTAAACTTTTTAGAGTGCATATACTGGATGATCAGCGTAGCAAACAGTACTAATGGAGAAAATAGCCACATCATGCATTAAAGCAGAACATTGGTCACAAACAATGTCATTTTCCAAGAGATGAAAGAGTTAAATTTTTTCCACCTTTTGGGGGAGAGAGAGAAAGAAGAACCTTATCTGAATGAGATGGAACTGACCGAGTTTTGGCTTAGATTAATTTCTTTCTTTTAAAAAAAGTAGAGAGTATTGCAGATCTCACTTCCCAAG
The DNA here is from genome assembly GCA_013401315.1 of Balaeniceps rex. NCBI lineage: Eukaryota > Metazoa > Chordata > Aves > Pelecaniformes > Balaenicipitidae > Balaeniceps > Balaeniceps rex. Next base: position 5,808 of record VYZW01003640.1, on the reverse strand, counting down.
CCCTCAGTCCCTTACATTAAATAGCTTTAGGAATTGGAAGTCCATATAATTTTGGTATATTTTGAATTGCACTGATGTCAGAAAATGCCACGATCAGTTGATAGAAGGTGTGCCAAAGAGCCTTAAATTATTACTTGTACAGACTGCCATTAGAAAGAAAGGAAGTTTTTCTGCTGTTATTGGTGACTGTAAAAGCTTATGTCCCAAAGCCTGAAATGATTATGCAGGGACATCATTTCTCTGCCCAGTTTTCTCCTTCCTCTCCCCACAACAAACCAATTGGACTACAACTCTGTACCACGATCTCTGGCCATCTCACCAGCAACAACCAGAACCAGTAACTCAATATTAACTGTTGAAACTTCAGTACCCTTCCCCTCCACCACCTGGCTTCCCTTTACCATGTCTGTGGACTTCTACCCACCACATATTCATATCCAACAGGATATCAAGTTCTTTTGAAACCTACTAATTAGGACTGCAACAGCTGATGCTTCTCCCATCTTTAGCCTGGCTTCCTGAGGACATTCAGCCTTGTTTCATCTGCGCTCACCGACCTCTAGCAACTTTGGAGCTTGTTGACCAATTGGGCTGTGGTGAAAGGTTTTCAAAGATTCCTTTCCTACCCTTTTAACAAAGATAATAGTATGATTATAAGAGGGATATTCTATTGGTCCCCATGGTCATGTGTAGGCTTAGCCCTTGGGCAACAGAAGATAGAATCAGAGAATCATAGATCTGTTTCAGTTGGAAAAGACCTTTTAGATCATCAAGTCCAACAGTAAACTTAACAGTGCCAAGTCCACCACTAAACCATGTCCCTAAATGCCACATCTACAGGCATTTTAAATACTTCCAGGGATGGTGACTCAACCCCTTCACTGGGCAGCCTGTTCCAGCACTTGACAACCCTTTCCGTGAAGAACTTTTTCCTAATATCCAATCTAAACCTCCCCTGCTGCAACTTGTGGCCGTTTCCTCTTGTCCTATCACTTGTTACTCGGGAAAAGAGACCGACACCCACCTCACTACAACCTCCTTTCAGGAGCGTTGTAGAGCGATAAGGTCTCCCCTCAGCCTCCTTTTCTCCACACTAAACAACCCCAGTTCCCTGAGCCACTCCTCATAAGACTTGTGCTCCAGACCCTTCACCAGCTTCGTTGCTCTTCTTTGGACACACTCCGGCACCTCAACGCCTTTCTTGTACTGAGGGGGCCAAAACTCAACACAGTACTCAAGGTGCGGCCTCCCCAGTGCCGAGTACAGGGGGACGATCACTTCCCTCATCCTGCTGGCCACACTATTTCTGATACAAGCCAGGATGCCGTTGGCCTTCTTGGCCACCTGGGCACACTGCTGGCTCATATTCAGGTAGCTGTTGAGCAACACCCCTAGGTCCTTTACCACGAGGCAGCTTTCCAGCCACTCTTCCCCAAGCCTATAGTGTTGTATGGGGTTCTTATGACCCAAGTGCAGGACCCAGCACTTAGCCTTAATATATATATATATTAGATATAATGAACAGAAACACAGATAGAATGAGGAGCTTCATGGGGAGCTCATAGCGCCAGAAAAATGAGCAGAGGGATGGAACACCTCTCCCATGATGGAAGGCTGAGCAAGTTGGGGCTGTTGAGCCTAGAGAAGAGAAGACTCTGGGGACACTTTATTATGGCCTTTCAGTACTTAAAGGGGCTTATAAGAAAAATGGGGACAAACTTTTTGATAGGGCCTGTTGCAATAGGACAAGGGGTAATGCTTTTAAACTGAAAGAGGGTAGATTTAGACTAGCTATAAGGAAGAAATTTTTTACAATGAGGGCAGTGAAACACTGGAACAGGTTGCCCAGAGAGATGGTAGAAGCCCCATCCCTGGAAACATTCAAGGTCAGGTTGGATGGGGCTCTGAGCAACCCGATCTAATTGAAGGTGTCCCTGCTCATTGCAAGGGGGTTGGACTAGATGACCTTTAAATGTCCCTTCCAACCCAAACTATTCTATGATTCTATTGATTCTATTGGACATGAAGGAAGTGCATACTTGGTGTATTTTTCACTGATACTAATGCATCAACTGGGAATGCTTAGGGACCAAGGCTTCAAAATTTCTTCCATTATTTGCTTTTAAGCAAATTGTACAGCTGAGTCTCTGAAGCGTTGAAATATTTTCTCACAAATGTTAAGAATTAGAACATACAGGGGAAAAAAGAAAACCTGTGAAATCCTCAGTTCTCCTGCCAGACCTACAGAGCAGGCCCAGGTGGGGGGAGGTGGTATTGGCTCTCCAGTGTGTTACCCAGCATCAGAGTCCCTCTAGCAGAAGGGAGCACTTAACAGTTATGCCTGAGCGTTCCCCTGTGGAAACAGAGACGGAGAAAGCAAGTATGCACCACAAAGCACCAAGCTGCTCAGGCATGGGACACAGGAGGACATCTGGGGAGAGACAGAGAACAGCAATGCTTCACCCCTTAGTACTTCACCAAGTGGTTATCATGCAAGTGTACGTTTGGTGTGGCATGTGACGTGATACATATATTGTAAAAAGCTTGACTGTGAGCCAGCTACCTAAAGCTCTGCTGACATCTGGTGCTGAACACAAAATGAGCATGAGTTTTCCAGTGCTATTAAGCTCTCAAGTTTGAAGCAGTATCTCATGGGACAAAAGATGCATTTCTTCAGTCTGTCTCGCAAAGCAGCCATCTTCCACACAGCCTGCCTTGCATGCACACATGGACAGAGAGTCTCGGTTCAGACAGATCCTTTTTAGGGATATTTCAAGTGAACAACGAGCTGGCAACAGAATGTCACATATTAATCTGTGGGAACATCTGATTTTTGCCAAGATTTGAGTTCCTCATAGAGCATACAGTTGATTTTGTAATTCAAGATCACCTAAACTGGGATATATTTTGTGGCTTGCAATATACTTCTTGAGAGAACTGACTAAAATAGAAAAAACATTTATGAGTTTCCTCTTCAAAATCTGGTGTGCTTTAGCCTTCAGGGTACTTAAAAAAAAGACTCTAAATTTGAGTAGAAAAGCTTCTGTGGATCTCAAAGTCTAAGATTTCTTTCCAAGTTTGGGATCTTAATTTTTTTTCATTAGACTTGTCTTCTTTACTGTGAAACCTGCCCTTGGCAGTATTAAAAAATTTGTCCCAACATTATTTATGCTCAGCAAGCCTTTGCTTGTAATGCAGTGTCCTGTAAGTAAAATGTAAACCAGAACACTTTCCTTGCAGTAATGCAAGGACTGTGTAGGAAGTGTAGGAAACACCACAGTGGCACATGACAAGAATTGTTCATTAAAGAGAATTTTTGTAGGCTTGAGCCTATTCTTCAAGAGTTTAAAAGTAGTAAAGGAGATTTTTCCTTTCCCACTTTGTCCCTTGCAAATAATTCATTATCAGTTGTTTCAAATAACGTAATACATGATTTACTAGTCAGACAATGATCTATCTAGCATCTTCTTTCCAGTATCCAGTAGAAGATGCTTTGGATAAAATGAAAAACTGCCATAGGCTGATATGCCTCTCAGTATCCACTCTCAAACTCCAGCTATCAGTGTTTTATGAGCTAAGGCTAACCCTAACCCTAAAGCCTATTCTTCTTTGCTTAGTAGGTCTAACAGCTCCACTAATTCAGCCTCTTCATTTTTGAACTCTTTTACACATTTGTCCAACATGATGACCAATGACAAGGAGTTCCATAGTTTGTCTCTACATATTTATCTTTCAGAAAAGTCAGAGAGACTCCAAAAGAGATGTTACCTGTTTTCATAGCCATAATATCCTCATCGCCAATACCTTGGGCTGGGTAAGGGTTTCTAGGTAATACTATTGCACAAAAGGCATCAACTATTTTAACTTTGCTAGTGAGTTAGCCAGAACTTACACTTCTCCTTCATCTTTGATTCTCCACGCATTTCTGTAGGTCTAAACACAGCAGTTGCCAGGAACCGAACTCAAGATTATTTGTAAATCAATATTAATTTTTTAACATTCCATTTATTTAAGATAATCTCAGAACAAAATTATTTCAAAAGAGCTTCTAATTTGTACTGGTCCTGTAAACTTCCAGACGTCATGAAATTGATTAAATATATCAGTTAACAAAAAAACCTGTTGCTGGAAATGTTTCTATGCTCTCAGAAAACTGTCCTTTTTTTTCTTTCTAAAGAAAAAGGGTGAGCTATCTGCCTTCAGGTTGTTGAAGCTCATGTGTTGCAAAACCACTCAGGACAAATCAAATGATTTAGTGCAGAACAGCCTGAAACAAAAGCCAGCACCATTTCCATGTAGGAAACTTGTGACACATAATAGAAACATGTTAAGTAGACTGGATGAACATAATTTGTCTGGATTTTAAAATGCTTGTGAGGGCCTTCCATGGAAAATCTTTGAGGAAAATACATAAGCATGGAATGGAAAGGGGAAGTGCTGTGACAGATAAAACTAGTCAGAAGACAGATCAAGTCATGAGAATGAACAGCCAGCCCTCAACATGGCAAAGAATATGGTGTATTCAGACATGGTTTGCATCATGAAGAAGTTAGTTAGGACATAATAGTTAAGGCTGAACTAAGTCTGAATCATTGTTTTGAAGTGCAAATGAACTGTTATGTGTGGGCAAAAAAAATATTCTCCCCTAAACTATATTGCTATTGCTTTAGCTAGAAAATGAGCTTCAAGCCAGTTTGCAAATAAACCCAGGATTTGATTTATGAAACCTAATCTTAAAAATGGGTCTTTTCACCTTGTGCCGAGTTTTTGTCGCCACTTAGGTCAGTAGTAGAACGACTCAGACTCTTCCCATATACTTAAACTCACCAAAGCCTTGTTCATAGGCTACTGCTGAAGAATTCCCGTCATTTCTGTATGTTCATAACTGAAACAGATGCAAAATGTCCTGGTAACTTCATCAATAACCATGGTCTCAAAATGCTTGGCATCTCTCATTCATAAGGCAAAAAAAAGGCCATGGGTGAGGAGTGCAATTAATCTTCAGACTGTGCGTCTTTCTGCAGTGTGCCCCTACCTGTCTGCAGTGGGGGCTCTTGTCTTCCCTGGGCACAGCTGAGTTTCCCTCTAGGAGCAAAGAAATCCATAGCAGCTCAGAGAGGGGGATCTGCAGCACAGCCCCAAGCTGTATCCAGAGGGCCAGAGAGCCACCACGGAAAGCAAGCAGTTCTTTGAACACTTTCCTAAAAGGAAAAATTCTATGGACACCCACATCCACAAAGAAGTATTATTGCCAAAGTGGTCATTCCTCCCATACATTTCAAGACATACATCAGGGGCTGCATCTGTTCACAAAGGAGAACAAAAGTGGGTTACACAGGTGAAGGGTAGAGTTAAGAAAAATATATGAACAGGGAATAGGGGTCACTGGGATCAGAGAGCAGCTCTAAACCCTCACTGCTGGCCCGATGCACAGCATCTGCTCTGTATGCATCTGTATAGCAGGAAATCTCCATCCCCTGGAAGTGTNTCCATCCCCTGGAAGTGTTAAGAGTATGCAAATTTGGTGTAAGATATCACAGGAGGAATGATCCAAAATGTTACCCACCCCAGAGTTTCACTGACTGTAAAAACAAAAGATGTGAAGGCAGCAGAACAGGTCCTTGATTACAGCTGTTTGGTACTAATAGAAAATACAAGCTATCTTTGAAAAGCATATAAAAGGAAAGGCTAATACAATAGTGGTTCTTTTATAAGAAAGATGGGGGCAAACTTTTTAGCAGGGCCTGTTTTGATAGGACGAGGGGTAATTGTTTTAAACTAAAAGAAGGTAGATTCAGACTAGATATA
>VYZW01003638.1:1177-14306 GCA_013401315.1 Balaeniceps rex | reverse complement strand
GATTACAAAAAAGCAGAAATACATACAGTTCAATGAGGAAATCAAGACAGCATGCACTTCTCCCTACTTTGAGGGCTGCAGCCAGGAAAGGCACTGCATTGATTAAACATTCTCCAAAAAAGTACTACCAGTGTGCACCGCTTGGCTCCCCAGGCCCCTCTGGGTGACAAATAAAAAAGTCAAATGGAAAAATCCCACTTTCTGTAAATATTCAGGACATTTTTTTTTCAAGGACTTAGGATTAGATTTCTTCAGAGTGAGTCAAGATGTTTTCAGAATTCTCAAGAAAGCTACACACTAACAGACAGGGGAATCTAAAGGAGATCTCCTCAGAAATACGCCTCCATGCCAACAGGCAGTCTTTGGGACTTCTTATCCCAAAAGGAACCACTTTTTTCCCTCATTTTCACTTAAAACAAAGCCCTCAAACTTAAGATGACAATTTGGTATAAACTAAAGCTTAATCCTCTTAATGGAATACATAATTTCAATTAAAATATTACTGTACACGGTCTGGTATCTTTTTAATTACTTCACACATTATCTTCCCTTTGAGTGCCGAATATGCTGTGACTACAGCAACATGATGAAGGAAAAGCGGTATTTCAGATGCCATGTAGAAGTTGCAAACAAGCAGAGCCTTTATCATGTGGTCAGTAATATCTTTGTGAGCTTCAGCAAGCACTGTTATTTAATAGTAAGGAAATTTTGGTACAAATACTTTTAATTCTTGAAAACAATACCATATNCTTTCTGCTAGGTAAGACCCTGCAACATTCAATATTTGTGAAGAGAAACTGCATTAAAAAGTCCAGTCCACCTCAAGCAGAGTCAGCTTAAGCTGAACTGCTGACTTTGAGCTGATGCAGTTAAACCCAGTGTATTTCTGCACTTGTTGAGACCATGTCTGAACGCCACCTGTGTGCATAATTATTAAACTGAATTCAGTTAAACCAACAGAATTGCTGTTTGTCAGAGACACATGCTCTTCCACAGTCCTGAGCGACCACCTCGTTCCCAGACTGCCTATTTCCTATGCCATTCTCTGTTGAAACCAACAACTTCTTTGGCCCAANCAACAACTTCTTTGGCCCAAATTCACACCCTAGGGAGAAGGGCTAAACTTATCTCAGTCTTTAAGATGCCCCCAGGCAATCCCTGGTATCTTTTCCAGGCACCACAGCCCCACCCCTTCAAAAGGCATTGTGCCTTTGAACTATATCCTCTCAAAGACATCTTCCTTTTCTTTAAAAAGCAGTGCTGAACTTCTGGATCCCAAGAAATCACTATGGGTTCAGACAACATTTTCTTCTTGGAAAGCTAACAAATATTCTGTTAACAAGGAAATAACAAGGAAACTGTGTTTCTAAGTACGGAGTTAAATGATTTATTATCCATAGGGCCCACTAATACTGTTTGCAAAGCCAAAGCTTACTGNCTCAGATTCCTTTAAGGCTGACTACTGGGTCATAAAGTCAAGGCTTTCTGCTAGGTAAGACCCTGCAACATTCAATATTTGTGAAGAGAAACTGCATTAAAAAGTCCAGTCCACCTCAAGCAGAGTCAGCTTAAGCTGAACNGAGAAGGGCTAAACTTATCTCAGTCTTTAAGATGCCCCCAGGCAATCCCTGGTATCTTTTCCAGGCACCACAGCCCCACCCCTTCAAAAGGCATTGTGCCTTTGAACTATATCCTCTCAAAGACATCTTCCTTTTCTTTAAAAAGCAGTGCTGAACTTCTGGATCCCAAGAAATCACTATGGGTTCAGACAACATTTTCTTCTTGGAAAGCTAACAAATATTCTGTTAACAAGGAAATAACAAGGAAACTGTGTTTCTAAGTACGGAGTTAAATGATTTATTATCCATAGGGCCCACTAATACTGTTTGCAAAGCCAAAGCTTACTGCCGGCTCCAGGTGTAACCAGTAACACCATTAGAAACAGCCAGTTCCTTTCTTACCACTTCTGTCTAACAGCACACACAGGCTGCCCAACCTGCAGCTCTTAAGCTCCGTCCAGCTCAAGCCCAGATCCTTTAGAGAGACACTGCCAGGCAGCTATTAAGGTCAGGAAGATCAATACTGCTCCTCTGCACAGAGGGATTGCAAGCATTATATTGCCTCTACCTCCTTCTAAGAATGATTTTCAAGTATGCTGGGTATTTTACTTATGTTTTGTGATGGTTTCTGGTTATAATCCAATCAACTAGCAGTAGAACAACCTGGAGGACACAGCACCTGGCAGTGCCAGGATTGCTTAGTAAGAAAAAGAGTCCCTGTGATTAATAAGAAAGAAGGAATAAGGGATGCATGTGGAAAAAAATATTACAATCCTACACAAAAATACCGAGTGTAAGGAGACTCAAAATACCTTACCTGTAGCTTTCAGCTTGAAAAGTCCTAAATATTAAAAAGTAGCTCTGTACACCAAATTTATTTAAAATACCAGGCAAAGCATTAGCTGTGGGCACAAGATGACAGCTACAGTGACAAAAAGTGTGGGCAAGAACACGCTGCTGAAGCCTGTTAAGATCTGAGCAGAGAAAGTAATCACAAACAGACAAACACCACCGTAATGGTAATGGTGATGTTGATGTTTCCACTCACTACTTAGTGTACAGTAAAAGTTGATGTGATGACAAAGAAAGGTTCCTGCACAGCTGGACAAGCTCAGAAGACTTTTTACATCAAGACTAACTCAGTAATTGAACTTGGATTTTTTTTTTTTTTTTTCCTTTCTGCATTTTATCTAGTCTACTGCTTTGAAATGCATTAGGGTTAAAACTTGTAACTGCTGGGATTTTGTTCACTGCTTTTCTTCTCAGAGGAATTTTTTCCCCATGTATTTCTAAAAGGGATTTTTTTCTTTGTCTCAAAGATCACAACATTACAGAAATGCAGAGGTATTTCATGTTATTGTTTGAACAATACAGGTATTTAAAAAAAGAAGGGGGTGGGGGAAGATAATTGTGCAAGCTTTAACACTTCCTAAATATTTGTTGACACTTGTATTCCCAACAGGGTAAGAAAAAAACCCAGGAGACCAAGATTGAAACAAATAAACTGCTAAAGAGTATCTGACTCTGTATCAACTTAATTAAATAGCAATAGTAAGTGTGACTGACAGCACAAAAAATATGGCTATAAAAATTTGACTCTAAAAGCCTGGAATGGTCTTTATTTGAGAGTTGGTGGATTTCATAAAAATCCAAATGCAGCATAAAGAAAACCACATTCAAGACACAAAACAAACCCTTTATTTTTAGTGCATGGGAAAAATTTGCTATTGCAGCAAAAGGCCAACTGACTTTTTATGTAGTCTATGTAGAAACTGGCATAAGCTTCATTTATATTTTTTGGACTTCATATACACACTTCTCTAAAATTATCTGATTTGTAGTATTTAAAAGACTGAGCTGCCAACTAGTCACAACCACCCAACTTAGACACATGCTACTATACTTTCATCAAAAAGAACAAAAGCAAGCAATAGTGTTACATTTCTCATTTGGGAGCAACGAAAATGAAGACTGTTATGCCTAGATCTCAGCTTTAAACTATAAAATTATGCTTATTCTTACAGTAAATCAGAACTTCTCTGTTGTTCACATACAACTACTAAATATAATTTATGACAAATGTCTGGTAACTCGTCTCAGGCAACTGGCAACAGAGGTCAGCGTAAGGCACTGAGGGCTGCCAATGCCATGCTGCATCTTTAATGCCTGCTTGTTAAACATTTGGCACAAGCATTAAGGCAAACGCAGAACATTGCCAGTTCAGAAATAAGAGGTTAAGTTTCTACAAGTATCAAAACACAAAGAACAATCTGAGAGTATGAAACCAAAAAACAAAGCACTCTTGAACCTTTCAGAGCCAGCACTCCAGCACAGAAACCCACGGGAAAAGAACGTGTAGGGTAGGAATTCGGCACTGGAATGTACTTATCCCACTTCACAGTCACAAACAATAAAAAAAAAATACACACCCAAAAATAACAGAAGGGAAGCAAGAGAAGTGAACACAGAAAATTCATTAATTTGTTTAGGTATGTAGGATTTGTATCTGAAAGATACCATGTCACTTAGAGTACATAAATATTGCCAATGATGTCATTTCATCAACTATCACTAGCATGATACAGAACAGAGGACACTGCCAAAAGCAGACTTTGAGATGGAAGGTGGGGGGGGAATCTTTCAAAGGAGTTTATGACTAAGAAAGACTTCAATAATATTTGCAGCTGAGATAAATATTATTCACATGTTCTCTTTAATGTGCTAGTGCTTCCTTTAAACAAAGAAGAAAAATTTATTTCTATTCTATTTTGCTTGAGATATCACATGGATCACAGCACTGGAACAGGCATTCCACTGGTAAGAAAATAAGATCAAATGCACTTTTATTTAAAATGGATCAAGTGAATTCAGTCAGGCTTTTAATTTTTTTTAATATTTCAATATGCATATATTTAATATTTATACTTCAGTACTTAAACAAGCAGCCGCTCCTAGCCAGACTTTCCAATTAACCCTCAAGCCTACATACAGACATCTCCCCTCCAGGAGTTATTCAAGCACTCTCCTTTACCAGCTTTTCTACAGCTGAAATCACTTCATTACATGTTTCCGAGCCTGTTTAAGTCTTGGAGGGACGTATGGATATATGTATCCACTGAAGCGGATTAGGAGTGTTTATATAATATGTTAATACATCTTAAATGAGGCAGTGGCAGTGTCCAAACAATGAGATAATATAAAACAAAGACATAACATCTTAAGTTTGCCACCATTCTTTGCAAAATGGCCAAACAACTACATCTCCAGAGAATATAAAATGATGTAAAGAAATCTGTCACAAGACTGCTAGAAGGGCATTCTTCTGGGCTGGTATAATCTTGCCCAACACAGAACAAACACGCTCCTTAGGATGGAACTAAGAGAGTGGAGAAGAGGCACTTAACAGAGCAGAATCCCACCACGTTTGACCTTCCACTGGCAAGATTTTATGCCAGCAGCAAAAATAACAGCACTCTGTGACCTGTTTACCTTCCACTGAGACCAGGAAACTGTAAGTCAAGCAGCTACAACTAGTACTGCATTGCTCCTTTACCCCTACCTCCCCAGCAACTTGGGTGGAAAGGAGAAAGGCCTCAATAGTTTCTATCGACAGTGGATTTTCTATTAATGCTATTTCCAGACTGCTAATACTCATCAAGAACCCACCCAGATTTGGGTTAGAACTAAAGCAACAGAACAAGTACTTACAAGGAAAGGAAGATATCCTAACAAACAGAAAAAAGATCCACAATTTAGTGAGCCTAAAAACACCCAGTCGGGGATCAAAATATCAATCTTCAAAAACCAGCTGCTTCTCTTCTTCCTCTTATCCATGATAAAACTACATGTGGTTTTGTGGTGGGTTTTTTTGTTTGTTTTTTTTTTTTTTTTTTTTTTTTTTTTTTTTTTTTTTTTTTTTTTTTTTTTTAAGCTTGCTACGTTATGTATTAGCAAGCATCAAATGAGTCTAAGTTAAAAATGAGTGTCTACTGTAGTTACATCTCTGAACATACTAAATTGGGGGGGGGGCAGGGGAGTGACAGCAAGATGAAATACATGAGAGATACAGAAGGAACAGTGCATCCAAAGGTCAGAAGACGAAGTGAGAAAACTGAAATGAGAAAACAGAGGTCCAGTCTACACCCAAGCTAGGTCTGGAAAAGTGTGACTTGGGACTCATTTTTCTCAGCTAGTCAAAGCCATTAGTGTCTAATGCTTGCATTTTTACAAGTATTTTTTACAAGTATTATTTATCTTTCTCAGGGACTAAAGATCCACCAGTAAAACTACTACTTAGATGATACAAAGACATTTACTTACGAAGAACATCCGTAGATATAACATACCAGGTCTAACTATGGTCTTCTTGCCAGAGAACAGGCCTAGCACGTATTTAGCCACAGCTAGGCAACGTGTGTCAGGTAGTAAGGCTAGGAACAAAATGTATGGAGGGGAATATGCACTAGTATCCCAGAGTACATGAAACATGCACTGGTTTGGCTGACCTCATTCTTCAGTAGCATTCTGAAATCAAGTCTGTTACAGTGAGGTTTTCATTACAGCAGCAGCACAGCACCAGAGAAGAGGTTCCTATTTATCTACAGCACCTTTAAAAATGCAACCCGCAAAGTAACTGACTATATAGTTTATTATTCCCTATCATCAAAGTTATAGGCAATCCATGTCCTGCAGCATCCAAACACCTACAACAAGATAATCAAGTGTTTCACCATTCTCATTGTAAAACCTTCTTCCTTGTATCTACCTAGTCTGAATCTACCCTCTTTTAGTTTAAAACCATTACCCCTTGTTGTATCACAACAGGCCCTGCTAAAATGTTTGTCCCCATCTTTCTTATAGGCCCCCTTTAAGTACTGAAAGGCCACAATAAGGTCTCCCCGCAGCCTTCTCTTCTCCAGGCTGAATAACCCCAACTCTCAGCCTTTCCTCATAGGAGAGGTATTCCAAACCTCAGATCATTTTCGTGGCCCTCCTCTGGACCCGCTCCAACAGGTCCATGTCTTTCCTATGCTGAAGGCTCCAGAGCTGGACACAGTACTCCAGGTGGGGTCCCACCAGAGCAGAGTACAGGGGCGGAATCACCTCCCTCGACCTGCTGGCCATGCTGCTTTTGATGCAGCCCAGGATACGGTTCGCCTTCTGGGCTGCAAGCACATATTGCTGGCTCGTGTCCAGCTTTTCATCCACCAGTACCCCCAAGTCCTTCTTTTCATCCCCCAGCCTGTATTGATACCAGGGGTTGCCACGACACAGGTGCAGGACCCTGCACTTGGCCTTGTTGAACCTCATAAGGTTCTCATGGGCCCACTTCTTGAGCTTGTCCAGGTCCCTCTGGATGGCATCCCGTCCCTCAGGTGTGTCAACTGCACCACTCAGCTTGGTGTCATCTGCAAACTTGCTGAGGGTGCACTCGATCCCACTCTCTCTGTCATTGATGAAAATATTAAATAGCACTGGTACCAATACAGACCCCTGTGGAACACCACTTGTCACCGATCTCCATTTGGACATCGAGCCATTGACCACTACCCTCTGGATGTGACCATCCAACCAACAGGCCACCCATCAAATCCATATCTCTCCAATTTACAGAGAAGGATGTTGTGGTGGGCCACATCAAAGGCCTTACAGAAGTCCAGATAGATGACATCCGTAGCTCTTCCCTTGTCCACTGATGTAGTCACTCCATCACAGAAGACCACTAGGTTGGCCAGGCAGGACTTGCCCTTGGTGAAGCCATGTTGACTGTCTCAAATCACCTGCCTGTCCTCCACATGCCTTCGCATAGCTTCTAGGAGGATCTGTACCATGATCTTCCCAGGCACAGAGGTGAGGCTGACAGGTCGGTAATTCCCAGGGTCCTCCCTTCTACCCTTTTTAAAAATGGGAACAAAGTTTCCCTTCTTCCACTCACCAGGGACTTCACCTGACTGCCATGACTTTTCAAATATCATGGAGAGTGGCTTGGCAACTACATCAGCCAGTTCTCTCAGGACACTGTGATACATCTTGTCAGGTCCCATAGACTCATGTAGGTTCAGGTTCCTCAGGTGGTCACGAACCTGATCTTCCCTTACAGTGGGAGGGGCTTTGCTCCCCAGTCCCTGTCTTGCGGTCCATCCACTCGAGAGGTGTGGGAAGAGAGGCTGCCAGTGAAGACTGAGGCAAAAAAATTGTTGAGTACCTCAGCCTTCTCCTCATCCGTTGTGACCAGTTTGCCAGTCTTGCTCATCAGGGGGGGTATGCTTTCTTTGACCTTCCTTTTCTGGCTGACATACCTGTAGAAGCCCTTCTTATTATTCTTTGCATCTTTGCAAAGTTCACCTCCAGCTGCGCCTTGGCCTTCCTGACCCCATCCCTACACAACCGTGCAGCATCCCTGTACTCTTCCCAGGATACCTGTCCCTGCTTCCACTGCCTGTGCGTTTCCTTCTTGCCCTTTAGTTTGACCAGCGGGTCTTGACTCATCCATGCCAGTCTCTTGCCTTCCTTTCCCGATTTCTTACGCTCTTACGCTCTGTAAGCGTACTTAAAAGATCTGCCATTTTAAGAGTGACTAGAAGAAAACTGCTCATTTTGCCAGCTGGGTGGGGGGAATTGGGACTTTGTCGTTCAAGCAGGAGAAACAATGATTTGGCACTGTTTGGAAGACATGCAGAATATTTTGCTAAAACAAATCAGCAAATAATCATCTTTCATTTCAGTGGCAAAAATCCATTCTCTTTATTTCAAGAGCTATGCAAACTCATTACTCACTACTGTACGTGGAGGTTATCACCTTCAACCCACAGAAACAAACATTTTTATGAAAGAAGGCCTGAATTCTGAAATGAAATTCTGTGTTAAAATTCCACAACTAACTCCATGCTAGAAAAGTCCTCTTCCCAGGGAACCTGGACATACCCTGTTTCAGAGATTTAACGTTAAAATACAACTGATTAAGACTTCACAGAATATTTTATTTCATTTTTAAATCTTCCAGCACCTTATTTTTTGTTCCATTTCAAAGGAAAAAGAATGAAGTGATAGTGTAAATGTAAGCCTACCATTTACATCCTATTTCAAGAGGTATTTTGTCACTGCAACATAATTCAATGTAACAGGCTGCCAATGAACTGCAAAAAGTCTGCTTAAACCTCTTCCAGCTAAAATTGTCTGTAAAGTGAAGTTGCCCACTGAAGTGCAAGAGAAGAACAGTAGGCATATTTTAAGATATCTGTTCACATGTAAAAGCATGGGTTTTTTTAAACATTTGTTCAATGACGGGCAAAATTTGAAGACTTTAGCTACGCAACGTCTATATTTCTGTCTTCAAAAGAAAACATATACATTACCATGCCATGGTCAAAAGTGAAAACGCCAACATCACGTCCATGGTGAATGTGATTCCGTCTGATAATGGGATTTCCATGGTTTTTAACCCAAATCCCTGCTAATGCATTATTGGAGATCTCATTGTCCTCATATATTCCCTGGGAAATAAAAATGTAAATTAAGATGGGAATCAAGAACAGTAAACAATTCTATCAAAGGGAAGAAATTGATATTGAAAAATACCTGTGCATGGTCTGTAATATAAAGTCCAACATTTTCACAGTCGCTGATGTTACAGTGTTTAATAGTAGGACAAGCTCCCTGGCCACTAACACATACTGCAGAGCCAACTGGAAGAAAACAGTACAGTTACCATAGCTTCAAAGCATAGTGTATTTATAAATAGTCTGGCAGTGCTTTTGCAAGAAAAGTTAGTGTGAACTGATATTTAAAAAAAGATTCAGCGTGCACAGTGCCAAAGCATTGCAAGCCACAGGCAGAAAAACACTAATGTCATCATTTTGCAGGTGCAAAAAAACAAGGTAGGAGTTGCTTTAAAAATCACTCTGCCAAGGTTGTACAGCTGTGTATGATTGCCAGAATAGACAACAGTTTATATAATAATTCATGCTTATGAAAGTTCTTGCTCATTTATTTCCCTACATTAGGCCCACTGCACGCTGACTGTTCACAGCAAAGGACAACAGAAATATGATAAAATTCTATGCAATTACTGCCTTATTTTACTCCCCTTTAAACTTCCATAACCCAGTACTTCAAAGAGCCGAAACAAATAATAATTTTGTAGCATATAAAGACACACTGTCTAGCTAAAGATGAGCAGGAGACAAACAGCACAATATCGAGTACAGAACTACACATCAGAAACCAACAGATCTCTTCCCAGCTGAATAACAAAGCTCCTTGCTGCAGCTCCTTGGACGACTTCAGCTACCATACCATTAATCAGAAAAGAAACTCTTTCCAGGCAACTAGGACTCAAACTGCTCAGGACCTCATCAGCTTAATTCCCTGAACTCCATGAAGTACAAAACCATGAAATTCTGTGGCCACTAAAAATCAATGGCAGATTCACAGTGATTTCAAGAAAGGTAAAACCTCACCTCAGGGTATCTGGCCTACGTAACACACACCTTCTCTGCAATTAAACATCACTAAATAAGCAAGCCAGTACATGCTTCATTAGCAAGTTTTCATATTACCTTCTAGCACAGTACCACAAAGACTATACTTTAATAATTCATAGACTCATTTACAGAGCTTTTTTTTTTAATCTTAAAGAAATTATTTTGATTGTTGAGTCTGACCTTATGAATAATACAAACTATAATAATTCCCTGAATTAATTCCTGCTTCAATTCTAGTAGCAGGAACTTCAGCACATCTTTTAGAAACGCATTTATTTTTGATTTTAATATTTCCGACAACTGAGAAACCACCACAAAGCTTGTTAGCTGGTTACAGAGTTGTTACCCTGTTAATTTACGCTTTAATTGCTCATCTGAATTCCTCCAGCTTTAGCACCCAGTTACTGGTTGTCTTTATACCAGTGTATGCCATACCCAATGCACGCACGTATTTAGTGCAAGCAATTTACTCCTTCAGCCTTCTCCTTGATAAAGTAACAAATTGCAGTCGGTATGTTTTTTGTTACAACTTATTTTTTCTGTTTTATCTTTTAGGACTTTTCATTGAACTGTTTCTAAATTTTCAACATGTTGCTATGGACACCAGGAAAGAGCACTTTATTCTGAAGCAGGACTAAACACAGGCGTAATACAGTCTCTCTACTTCTGCTCAATATTCCCACAGGTATACCTAAGGATCACATCAGTTCTTTTAGCCACTCCACTACACAAGGGCTCATATTTAGCTGTTTACCCACAATGACTCTTTAAGCTTTTCCCAAGAATCCAGCTTCCCAGAAGAGAGGTTTATCACTTAGAACTAGGAACAAAAGAGAGCTGTCCACACTAATGTGAATACTGTTTGAAAGCCCACCTTCCAAAAAGGGCATAGCAACCCATCCTCCTGGTTATTTATAATACCCTAAAGTCTTCCTTGTCTACAAGTCTCAACAATGTGCATTTTATTTCTCATCTGCAAGTCATTGATAAAGTGGCTTAAAGTCAAGAAGTCATCTTTGAAATAGCCACAAAAAAAGCCATTTATAATTACCCTGAAAGTTATTTTTCATTTATTTAGTGCGTGCCCTGGTAATTCTGTAAAATTCTAGTGTTTTAAGGCAATATACGTTAAAGTGAAATATTTTTCAAGGATGTATGTAATTATACCAGGACTGCTACCTTCTTTTAGTCAAAGTCAGTCATCAAAAATGCTAAAAGTGTGATGCAACCATTATAACTTTCTGTAAATACACATTAATTTGCTTCAATCATAAATTTTAAATTCTTGATTGACCAAACCCCCGCATTTACTATCTCATTATTCTACCCAGAATCAATAGGCAGTACTACTTGCCATACTTCACATCCTGTTTAGTCTCCCCCATGCTACTCCTGCCCCCCAGGGACATACACCATCTCACCCAGGTTTCAAGTTACTGTTGATACATAATAGGAGCCCAGAAGATTTCTTGGCCAGTTCTTTTTAAACCCCTGCATGATTTTAGAATGTCTATTTTTACAGCTGTTTAACCTCATCCATGGTTACTGTCAAGAGTGGAACATATTTCATTATCCCTCTAGGGTATGAGCACATTCATCATTCCTGCCTATTCTCATTAAATATGGAACAAAAATTACACAACACTTTGCCATTCAAATTCTTCCATTCTATGATAGATCAGCATCACTGCTAAAACTCCCTTTGTTCCCCAAGTTAAGACACAAGCACTGTCTCTTCTAGACAAATGTTACATCTTGTCTTGTTTATCAAGTTCTTTTGGGGGCATAGGAGGGTATTTTGTCGGGATGTTTGTATTTTGAGGGGGTTCCCACAGTCTCCTGCAATTCCTAGTTTCCTATTTATATTAATTGCTAATAACCTCTCATTTCTTGTATTTCATAATTGCTTTCAACTCCCCTTTCCTCTACCTCTTTTGGTAACACTGAGGAACTGTGGATTTTTGGGAACATAGTGTGATGTTCTAAAAGCATACCTCTATCACATTTTGCTTAAATGAAAGCAATCTTTATTCTGACTCACTTCACTGGACTTCACTGATGTGAAATTGGTCCTTTTAGAGTACCAAGCACATGTGTTTCTGGTTTAGGCTTATATTTTGTTTACTCGGAACATAATGATTGCACACACTTAAGCAGTACTTTAAAACAAGGCACATTGCCATCCACTACTTCTTTTACCTATCAAGGTGAGGACTAATACAGATTTCCTCTACAATGAATGCAATAGAACCTCTAGACTCAGGATCTTGCCATTTAAACTTTATTTAAAAAAATATTTCAAAGATGCTTTGGACTGGCAGCAAGAGACCAGCTTAAATCACTCGCACTTACATAGCTCCCATCTTTACATATTACATACATTAAGAACTTTACATATGACATAACGTAGAAATATGCTTCAATGCAATTAGGAGATCTACAGAAAGCATATCAAGCATGTGCTAAGAAAGAGATTTTGAATGCTTATGGATCAATAATTCAGAGATGTCATTGACTTGGAAACAGCAAATGCCTTTTCTGGCAGACTGCCATTCTTCCTCCCTTTTTACACACACTCAGTACTTCCTGAGTAGGTTATAGCAAGGCTTGGTAGGATTAAAAAAGTCAATAAAAATTAATAATCAATAAGTGATGACAGTACAGCCTACACAGCCTCCAAAATTGACCAGAAATTTTAACTTTGGATAAGAGAAGCAACAATTCAATGCAGCAAACATTCAGAAATCCAGAGTACTGAAGAGGGCAAAAGTCCAAAATTCTCAGAAATAGTCTTGCATAATGAAAACTGGTCATGAAAAAAATTATCAAACCTTAATTTTAATAAACAATTTTCACAAAAACATCAAGACTTACTAGCTTATCTATAAGCACATGTTTCAATACAAAGCCATGCAGCTCTTCAAACTACTTTTATAACCAAGCTGAATGTGGTCCAAGAAATTAATCTAATTCCTCTCATTTGTCATCAGGGTCCCCAATATTGGTATACAAGAACTTCCAGAACAAGTTTTCTTTGTATACTTCAATTTCCCAGTATTTAGCATTAAACAAAGAAATCAAGATACT
>VYZW01003637.1:2386-13335 GCA_013401315.1 Balaeniceps rex | reverse complement strand
AACCCCTTCTCTTCCACTCTTCAGTCTCTTCAACAACGTCCCTTTCGTCGTCTTCTTCAAGTACAGTCATCAGATCTCCATCCTTGTTGTTACCTGTCAGGCAAACTTGTCTCCTTGTCTGTTTGCCCGTATTGAGATCTCTTATGATGTTCCAGAAAGTTAATCTAATCCATTTGTTCCAGAAAGTTAATCTAAAACTGAAGACAAATAGGCATTAGCTAAGCCGAAATCAAAGTTATGGAATCAATAGCAAGACCGGAAGCTGACAAAAATATGATGCTTACCAACAAGGTGAGTCCTTGAGTTCTTCTTACAAGGCTTGTCAGATAGTCTCGAGCAACCTGTGCCTTTCATATGCCATATCTCCACGTTGTTTGATTCTATCAGATAAGCTTAAGACAGGTGACAAACCTTTAGNCCTTTATCATTTTAATACAGAGCCCACATGAAGATAGGGTGCAGTGGAATGAAATGGTCATCATAATTTCACTATCTTAGTAACAGGTGTATTATTACAGCCCCAGATGTGGTAATAAATCTCAATTCTACCTTCAGATAGTTTGAGTTTTATTGCTAGGGTTCCTTATGAATTTCGAGGGCCATTCTATAGCACAGGACATTCTTCTGAGTTTTCTTTCTCTGTTTATACAAATATTCTGTGTTGAGAAACATTATTTGTTAGGTCTTCATTCATTATTGTTCAGGGACAAGTCCGAAAGGTGAGGGAGTTTCTTTTTCAGGTAAATTGGTAGACTCAGGAGAATGCCAGCTAATTATAAAATACTTCAGTAGGTTCATCAAACTGACCTGGGATTCCCTAAGGCTCAAAGAGTTTGTCAGACTTGGCATTTTCCCCAAGCCTGAGGGGAGCTTGCTCAGTCCCAAACATATTCATCTTTAATTAATGTTTTCTTTTTAAAATAAAACAACCAATCTTCCCCCACCTTTATTTGTTAAGTTATACTATTTAATTACAGGAGGAGGTACGAGATCTCCTTTGGAGATTTAAATTTCAAATTATTAATGTAAGTCAGCTGATTACTTCTTATTCTGTGTGTCTTGCACAGTATACATTGAAGACTGAATATTCCGATTTGAAAAGTACTGTGAAAAATTCACAGAAATGGCATCTCTGAATTTTGATACCAGTAAGAAGTTTAAATACCTTTCTGGCTTGGTAACTACCATGTGAGTATACACAAGAGCAGAATGTAACCCTAATTGAAGTAATTGCCTAACAAGGAAATCGAGCCTCTTACCCACAAAGAGTATCCTGGTGTCTGGGGGTGGCTTTGGTATATTATCCATCCAGTTCTCCCCTGAAGTGGAACGTGTCTGTCAATTTTTATGGCTCTTTTCCTTGAGCTGTATACTATAGAACTATGTATTTTCAGCTTCCCTTGGATCCTCAGCACTGTGGTTCACTAGTGTCTCTCCTTCAGGGCTAGTCTGTCATGTTTAATGAACTGTCAGTGCTCCAGTCCTCACTGATGAGGGTGACCTAAGTGGAAAAATTTGAGGTACCTTTGCATCAACAGGTGGCAAGAGAGAAAAGAACAATATTTTCTCTATATAACCATTAAATATCTTAGCTGTCCTGAGTTGGGGAGGATAAGGAGCCTTTAATATATAATGTTCTCATGAAGCTTTTCATAGTGCTTATTCTGTTGAGTCAATGCTGAATTGACTGTCCAAGTTTTCAAAGTTCCTCAAGGAACCATTGCTTCAATCCCTCATTGATGCTTTTCTTCAGGTTCTT
Organism: Balaeniceps rex; assembly: GCA_013401315.1. Taxonomy (NCBI): domain Eukaryota; kingdom Metazoa; phylum Chordata; class Aves; order Pelecaniformes; family Balaenicipitidae; genus Balaeniceps; species Balaeniceps rex. The sequence continues at coordinate 11,576 of VYZW01003637.1, read as the reverse complement.
CAACTCATAGATTCAATTTCTTCCATCCATTGTCCCTGGTTCTCCCCAAATCCTGTCTCTCTTTCTCTGCCTAGCGTACCTTCCTCTTTCAGTATGGGCACTTAAAAGACTTCATAATTGCAAATAGAATTCAGGCAAAACAGAGTATAGTTTAAGGCTCCTGTTACAGCATTTCCTCATCCTCTTGTCACAAATCTCCATAGCCAGGTCTGACACATTTTGAAGGTCATACTACGCAATGAATTTTTAAGTATGGTGACGTATTAATGCATCTCAGTGCCCTGATCATGATCATTAATGTTGAAAAAGTGTATAAATTAAATGGGGGTAGATGAGGAAAAATAGGGGGAAAAAAGTATTGTCACAATAATGGAAGAAAAAGAATAATGAACATCAGGGAGAATGGCTGTTAGGTACTGAAGCAGATTATATGCATTATTTTAATTAAGAGTGCCTAATAGTACATATGGCTTCCTTTGAATAATAATTGCATGCTGATGAAGTGTGATTAGAGACTTTTTTTTAGGAGTTCAATTAAATCAAATCCATTTCTGTAAAAGGGGAGTGATTAAAAAGATGATATCAAGGTCTAAACTAAAAGCTGTGGTTGAAGCTTCCTATTGCACATTTCTTTATTATCGCATTCTTCTGATGACTATTATCTAGTTTTTAACAATGCCACAAGTTTCAGACTGGGTCCTGCAGATTCAGCATAAGAACTGGCTTTACAGATCAAATAGAAACTTAGCAAGTACTCGGATGTCCTTGAATGTATGATGCTGGGATTGGTCCTAATTCAGGAAGATTGTTGGTTCATGCGTGTATCTTCAAGCATACGAGAAGACACTTTGATTAAATAGGACTGTAAGACAACATGCTGTTTGCTAGGCTGATCTATATTTCTGTAGAGTGCTTGTGAACTTGGGTGATTAAATGCAGACTTGCACTGCTGCTTATTTCATCTGCTAGTCATTACTGTCTGACTTGTAAGGCTCGTAGACCGGCAGGACCCAGCCAACTGTCTGGCAACTGTTAACAAAATTATCAATTATCTTTCTGAGTCCTATCATCTTGTGCTTTGATTATCCTGTATTGTGAGTAAGGAGGGCTGGTTGTGCTAACATCCTGATTAGAGTCTTAAACACACGTAAGTCAGGGAAAGGTACTGATATTCACTAACTGGTAGCAAACACAACGAAGGCCTTTAGTAGCATGGAGGAGTGTGATGATTTCTGTAACTACGTACTAAATGTCCAAGCTATTAATTACAACATCCTGTATTTTCATACCAGTACACAGGAATCGACACTGATATATCTTGTCTGTTACTCTGAGATGACATTTACTTTCTTTAACTTTAAACTTTCCTTTATAGCTTAAACCAGAAAAAATACTTAATGTTTCTTGTCCTAAAGTGTGCACGCTGTTAGTTAGCTGCATGTTTTATCCTTTGAATGTCTGTATTACACGTGCAAATAAAAAAATAAACTATGTAGTTTTGGTTTAAGGTAGTAAAGATCTATCCAAGATGCAATTTCCGTACATGATCATTGTCATTAGAGATCTTTGCCTCTGATGTGTGGAAATAAATTTTGCTTCATACTTTATTATATACTTCTCTTTCTACCAAAACAACAGCTAAATCTATTTCCTCAGGACTGCCTGTAACCAGCTTCAGGCAGTTAACATTGCTCCTTTAAAAAGGATCTAGCACTAGTTTCCCCCTCCTCCTGCTATACCTGAAGAGGGTCAGAGAATGAAAGCATTTTAAAGGTCACATTCTGTGCAATGATGGCGTCTTGGTTTATGGGAATGCTATTTGCAAATTATTCAGCTTTAAAGCAGAATTTTCTGTATTTGTCACTCTCAAAGTCTGCAGCTGGTAACCAGAGCAACCTGGCTTCAAAGTTGGAGATAAAAAAGAATTAATGCTAGAACAAACTTTAAAATTCTCTTTAAGAAATCTAGCATGAGGGTTTGTAATGATGTAAAGATTTGTATTGTCGTGGTGTGACCTCTTCACCCAGAGCTCATTAAGCTCAGTGCAGAAGAGCATTCTGTTATATCCTTTTGCATGCTTATAACTACCCACATGAGGGAAAAGTCTAAGTGACTAACTTTTTTTTAACAAGAGTTTTGAATCTAGTGGCCCTTCTAGAAGTTAATTCTTTGCGCCTAGATGCCACTAGAATTTGACATACATAAATATGAAATGCATGATTATAAACTCTTCTCAAGATTATTGCTACTTACCCACATACTTCAAAGACATGCAATTTCTGTTTATGTGCAGAAAAAATAAGAATAAGGAACCATGCTTTACAGTTAACTTCATGGCTTCCTGTGTAAGCATTAACCCTGTGTGTTCTGCACAGACATAAAGTTGCTCTGCCTCAGTTCCAAACAAAGCAGGTTGAGTACAAGTTCATTTACGCAGTGCCAAGCCTAACTCAATAAAGCTGTTATCTTGGAAGTTGAGTTAGTAATCCCTGTTCTCTGCCGCTGCGGTAACAAGAGCGTGAGAACTGCCACAACGGGCCAGCCTTCAGCCTGGTTCCCGGACTCTGACAGTGGCTTGTGACGAACACCTCAGAAGTGTATTTCCCCTATGACCACAGTTGAAGTTTGAATCTGGAGCATCATTTTTAGTAGCCAGCAGTGCGCTGCCCTGCATGAGTCTGCCTAGTCCCGTCTGAAACCTGTTTGTGCTCTTGGTGCCTGGCATGTCCCGTGGCAGTGAGCTCCAGTGCACAGTGGTGGTTCACAGGACACAAGGCACCTCTGCCCGCTCTGTCCTGGGTGAAGAGAGGAGGATTGCTCTCTGCTGCTGTGTGAGGAGCAGTGTGATGAGCCCTTGATGTCCTCACTCACCCCCCTTTCACTGGTGATCTGGATAGAAGTTAGAAGTGAGTGGAAATAAACTCTGTATGACCTTATGGAGTTATAACCCAGGGCATGGGGTATAATCGCTCACTAGAAATTAATACAATTTAAAATATATTTTTAATATACATATATTAGAAGATTCACATGAATGCATTTAAATACACACAAAATATATATTTCCATATAGTTTATATAAATATAATTTTAAATGTAGGAATTTCTACATGTATTCAGAAAACAAAGCAGAGATAAGTATGAGTTTCTGTTTTGTGCAAGTAATTGAAAGCAGTGGGATGAATGATCCCTCCCAGCTGTGAATGAAATCTATAGAAAATGTACTTTCACTGCTCTAAGTGCTGTATATTGCTAAGTTGGCCAACAAATTAGATTTTAAGCAAATTAATCACTTAAGAGATACTTTTGACCTTAATTTCTCAGTGCGTCAGAATGTCATCGTGAGCCATGTAGAAAATGTAGCATATGATCATGTAAATAGAGATCTTCTATAGTGGCCCAAGCTACCATGATTCTGGCATATCTTAATATGAAACTTTTGGGATGCCTAATGCTATCTGCCACCGTAATACAATTAGTTAAGTGTTGTTTGCTCTGCACAGGATACCTGCAAAGAGGGAGAATCCATGTTTTGTTCACTATCACTTTTACTTCCCAATCACTATTTTCTATACTGAGAGTAAATAAAACAATATTAAATATAGAGGGGTGTGTTGAAATAAAGTTTTTAACATTTGTAAGACCTCATACTTTCCTTGGTCAGAAACAGCTATCTGTTATGAATTACTATGCTCTAGTTCACCTACCGTACCATAGACTCATCGTACTCTTTTCTCAGAGAGCCCTCTAGTGACCCAAAATACAGTATGTTGAACTGAATGTCTGATACCCCAAAATATCGTTTGACCTGTAGTGCAAATACATGCCCTGGTGCCAAGGTTATGGTACTACTGAATTTTTGAGAAGTTCTGAATTTTCAAAAGTCGACAGCTTTAGTGCAAAGCAAACGTGTTTGTGACCAGATTTCTATTTCTTTGTCTAATCAAGGGAATGTGGTTCTTCAGAAAAATAGTCAAAGAGCTGGTTGTTTTCTCATGCTTCTGCCTCTGACTTTTCTTGTATGAGGCAGTTAACTTTTTTGGGGGGGTGATGAATATAAGAACAACATCTGTGTAGACTGATTATGCAGGAAATTATTCTACAGTAAATTGAGATCCCAATATTAAAAATGCTCATTAATTTATCATGAGTCTCACGATTACTGCCATTCATCCAGTAATACTAGGTGCTGAAATTATGTTATTGCCAGGGAATCACAGATTTAATTTAAATAGACTCAATTTCTCATGCTTAATTAAAAAAGTCTGATAATGTGAAGGAAGTTGGGGGGGCGGGGGGAACCAGCAGAAAGCAAATTCAGGAAATTTTCCTGTATTATCAAAAATATTTCTTTAATTTTGCAGGATGGAGAGGCTAGGGAAGGCTGATTATTTTACCATTTGAGATTGCTAATGTTGTGGTTTTGGGAGGGGATCTTAATAGATGCAGAGATTTATTCCTTATTTACATGGGGGTGGACACTGAAACCGTTGATTATGTTTGGGTTAATGTCAAATGATCTCAGCAGGTCACTCTGCTGGTCAGTACATGTGGAAAGAGAGACCCCTTGATGCAAAGAGATGAACACCTGAGATTAGGCAGAGCAACAGCCAGCCACAAAAGTTAAACCTTTTCATTCACCTTTACAAGAAAAAAGAGATAAAAAGTGTTAAGTCATTTTCAACACAGTTATTGATCACCCTAAACAGCACAGTATCTTTCCTCATCCATGAACCACATGGATAATGTGTGAAGGGAGAGGTGCAAGGTGTGAGGGCAAACGTGACTCAAAAAAAATAATGCCTAATGTCAGAGAAAGTTGAGGCTCAAACGGGTTAGTTGCCCAGTGTCACACACTGCTCAATTACAAGGATCGTTTGAGTCTGTAGCAGGAAGTCTTACATACAGAGGTCTGCTGAGTCTGTAGTTGGGAACCTACACAGGCCTACTACACTACCTTGTTACGTTATCTGCTTTCTAATATGAAATGTCATGGTTTTGGTAGATTAGCTGCCATGTGTATGCTAGTTTTCTCTAAAAGTGCACAGGTATCAGTAGGGTGAGGTGGTGTTAATATTCATAGAATTAAATTATGTAATAAAAACCTGCAAATTATAGAATGCAGGAAAGAAGAAAAAGTATGTTGCAGAGGTATATGGCTTGAAATATAAAGGAGTTACCACTCCATAATTCAGGTTTCAAGCAGCTGTGCCTAATTCGTTCCAGCAGGTAAAATTGGAGTACAGCACTACTGAAGAGTAGTGTTCACAAAAGGATAAACATGGCAGTTTACCTGATTTTTTAAGTTATGTTGTTTGTAACTTGGCATATGAAGCGATCCGAGACGTCTGTTTAGATTTTAGCACTCTTAATGTAACTAAAAATGTCCTAAAGGCTCAGCGCTTACACTCACTGAGGTTTACATAGCGCACAGGCTAGATATAGCACACGGTTCCAAATTTCAGTAGACAAAAAAAAAAAACAACACAAGACTGGCATGTGAACTTCTGTGTTAAAGAAACTGCCTGCACGCTATATGCTGATGTTTATTCTAGCAGATTGATCTCTGTCATGCATAACATTTTCATATCTTCGTATCCACTAAATATGTTTTCATTTTATTCATCTTACAAGTTTCTCATTATATGACAGAATGGAAGACGGGTTGTCATGCCTGTGTTGTCTGTAAAACCAGATAACATTTAAGACGTGTCCCTGCAAGACATGATCAATAACAGCATGCCCCAAAAGCAAAACTGAATCTGTGTAAAAAAAGGCTGAGTGGAGCCTTTCACGTTTTTGTATCCTGGGTTTTAAGTATTCAATTTTTTAAAAAAAATTGCATGCCAATAGACATGCTTTGATTTGTTAGTAGGCAGCTTGGATATTTGAAGAAGCAAGTTGCCTTGAAAACTGAACTTACTGAAAAAACAAGTTTGACATACTCACCAAAAAAATAATTTCTATGATAACCTCCCCCAACTCCATTTTAGCTAGTTTCCTTATTTACATTGTAAAACAGCTTAAAAGATAAAGGATATTTATAATTTACATAGATGAACATCTTGTGTGTATTTAATCCCGTTATTATTTTATTGTCACAGTCTTTTGGAGAGTGGTGCAGATCCACCTGATGTCCCTGAGAGCTGACTTTTATAGTGAAATTAGGTTCATAAGTTGGGTAGAATTGCAGGAAGAACATAGTTCCTGAATGAGTAGGTTGTAACACTTTGGAAGAGAGAAGAACCTACGGCTTCATTTAGGAAGTGTCATGTGATACTGAACCATCTCTAACACCAGCATTTTTGGAAGCTGGGGTTGGTTTTGTGTTGGTTTTTTAGCTTTTGGGATCTGCACGGCATCAGAGAGACAAAGGCAGGGACAGTAGTTATTTCCTTCCTACAAAGATGTTTACGCTGTAAGGTAAAAGACCTTGAAAAATGTTACCTTGGTATAAACCTATTTTGAATAATCAGATTTATTTTGCATTATGCAGTATAACCCTGCAATTATTGTTATGTTTTATATTAATATTTATCTCTAAAGTAATTGGAAGTTCATTAAGTACATTTTAGTTTACTGAAGAATACCTTTCCCAAAGCCAAGCGCAGAGGAAACATTATCCATTATTTTTTTGTTTTAAATTGTATAAGAAAAGCATTTCAGAATTAATTAGCATTTGAACTATAATTTTTTTCTTTAGACTTGATAATTGTGCAAATGTTACATCAATTATTGTGTGTATTATGTGTGTATTATTATGTATAAATGTTATTTGAGAAGTTGTCATTAGTGTTACAACCAGTTCAGTATGGGAATAGACTCAATTATGCTGCTTTAGCATTTCAGTTTATGAGAAAATTGTTGTCTTTACTCTTTGCTAAGCTATTCTTGCATTTAATAATTCAGTAGTCAGTCTGAACCATTTGTCAACAGGGAAAAGGGGGCAGAAGCTTGCCTTTATTTTCCATGTATATTCAGTGTCGTACTCGGGGGAATGGTATATCCAAAAATAAGACTATATATAAGAAATCAGTAGCCTTTTCTGTCTTGCTGCATTATGTGGGTTTGATATATGCTGCTGCAGCATTATTACTTACTCTGTTCAAATCAATGCTCTGAGCTTTCCTTTATGTGATTGATTTCTTCCAGATTAACCTTTGAAGTACGTGATATAATAAACACCGCTGTTACCTGTTTAGTAACACACAAATGTCTGCAGTGTTACATACAGAGATACTATAAAGTTTCCAGAATGCTTCAGTCAGTCATAAGATTTTGATGGTATGACTTTATTTAAATAGGAAAGAGAAAACAACTTTGGTCTTATGCAGTTGAAAGAAAAATAAAATTGCTTGGAAGAAATAGAAATATAGCAAGAACTTATATAAATCAAGCCAGATTCTGTAGGAGATAATGATGGAAAAGAAAGATGCTTACTAGGGTATTCGCTTCTTTAATGCCACTTTCATGCCTCAGAAAAGAAGCATTTTTTCCATACTTTTGTGTTCTTAAACACTACAGTAACAGATTGAAAAGTATCAGTAGCACTGTATAACTGTTCATGTCCCTCCCTAAAATATACCCATGAATATGTATCTTGCATTACCATATAGTGAACATTTTTGCAGAAATGGGCTGTCAGGGAAGAATTCAAATGTTTAGTGTGATGTAGCACTATTTAGGATTCAATGAGTTTGGGCTCCATATAGAATGCCTCCTTTTTAATAAGATGTTATTTCATTGCCACAGTTGCTTTTCATAGCAACTTACAGGTTGTTAATGTTTTGGGAAGCTATATCTTGAAAAAGTTCTCTGCAGGACAAGGAAGGATCTTGCATGGCATTTGGACGTTTAGAACCAGTTTTTTACAATTGCTTATGGCTGGCTTATATGAACCTGGTTTGGATACAGTTTTGTACAGATTTCTGTTTGCCCTAACAGTTTTATTTTTGTATTTCTGCAATATCTCTCTGATATTCCTAAGACCAATGTTTTCTAATGCTTTTCAACCCAGAGGCTTTTGTGTATAATCACTGGTAGAAAACGTAATGGCCTTCAAGCATTAATGGCCTGTGCAGTGTGGAAGTTTGGAGAAAAGTTTCATGAGAGGTTACTGTGTAATATTTTAACACAGATGTCCAAACACAGTATTTTTCATCTTCCTTCAAGTTCACTCTTAGTTCTTTAGTTTTCCTGATAACAGCCTGACATATCATTATTCCTCCCTATTTTTTTCTCACTCTATATATGGTAAGTTTTTTCTTCATGCCTTTTACAATATGGTATTCTCTCGAGGTAAATCTCAATAGCTTCACAGTGTGTCTCTGCTTAGGTGGAGGTTGCAGCCTGATATACCGCATGTTCCCTCTAGTCTCTGTACCCAAATCAGTCTGTGGCCAGGTCAAAAACTAGTATTTCTTTAATGCTTTCTTAGAAATGTTGTTGGGGTTCTATTAATCTTCCTTCAGGAAACTTGTATTTCTGATATTGCCCTTTTTTCATCCACTTGCCTGGGAGATGGTTTTCCTTTTCAATTGCTGTACTACTGTTTTTAATATTACTTAGCATTGTTGTCTTTTCCTACTACTTTGTATTGTAGAATTAAAATGCTACTTTCAGCACAGCAAATATCATATTGCTTTTGAAGGATAGATATTATTCTAACTCCCCCAACACCTTGGGATGTATTGTACAATACGATTCTATTCAGTCCACATTTTTATCAACATGATCACCATCACCTCCAGCCATCATTCCATTTTAGAGCACAGCCCTACAGATATTTTTTTTCCCCTTTTTGCAATATCAAGATATGAAGAAGATGAATGAAAGTTTTGTGCATGTTTTTGTCAGTGTGTTTTTATAGCTCCCATGAACAGTGATGGACTTGGCAGCCTAGAGACTGAAATCCTCTGTTTAATCACAGCCTAGGTATAGTTCAGCAGAAAGACATATTTCGATACACAGCCCCTGTAGCATGTCTAAGCCTTGAGCTGAAGAGCCTGTCTTCTGTAAGTGAAAAAAAGCACTCAGGCCAGTCAGTCCCTGGCCTCATCTCTGGAACTGTTGAAAAGAAGCATTTATGCCATTGAGTTTCATGACAGGTGCTAATGTCTAGTCTGGAGGGGACTGAGAGTTCCCTTTCACTCATTTGGGAATTTCTTTCTGTAAGTTACTGAGAAAATGT
>VYZW01003633.1:0-25215 GCA_013401315.1 Balaeniceps rex | reverse complement strand
GCCATGGAAACATCATGTGCTGTCATATTTCAGATAAGGAATTATCTAACAATATGCAACTTAAAGTTTTGAAAAAATAGGTGATTTCCAAATGTGAATTAGTCATCTCTAGTTAGTGAGTAATGATCTCTTATCAATTAATCTGTCATTTGTATGATTAATTACTCAATTATTTGTAGAATAAATACAAAGCATAGCTAAGACTATAATCCATCTGTGATGAATTACTGAAGTAAAGTTTATAGCTATTCACGTAAGAAAAAAAGCATGCGACAATACTTAGATAGGATGCTACATAGTCTTCCAGCATATCTGATCTATGGACAACTCATTTGTTATTTTACCTGCAAACTGTACCTTTTGATGTGTTTTCTGCCAGCATAAAATGCAAGTGTCAAAGCATATATGAAATGTTAGACTGCGATCACCAAACAGACTGCCACTAACAGAGTGAGAACCTTCTTTTTCCTGGGGATATTTTTTTTATAGGAATTTGAGTCAGTCATGAAAAAAGGGGATGGATCATAAGGGGAATATGTTTTTTTAAAACTTCAGACAAAATACCGGGTTATACTACTTCTCAGAAATACTAGTACTCACCAAATACCCAGCATGAGCCAACATCTCCATCACAGCAGCAATGGGTAACTAGCAGCAGAACACTCCATTTTCCAGGCACTCATTTCAACACTAAAGATGTGACATGATATCATTAGGAAGTTCTCTTAAACAGAGATTAGTGGCTGATTACTGGCTTTCTGGTTTTGTTCCACAGCAGCAGTGCTCAGCAGATGGAGTCAGATTTTTCTGAAAAGTTCACATCAATGATGTGATGGCTGTAAAGCCACAGGTGTCTTTTCTACTGCTAATGAAAATGGAGTTCGATTTTTAGATTCCAAAACTTCCCAAACATGGTCCATGTAATTTTTAGGAAAAAAAGCCTGTTAATTGTATGAATGTGTTTGTAAGCATTTTGAATAAAAAAATTATGATTTTTGTTTGTTTCTTGAGTCCTTGTTGTTGTATTGTGTTAAGTTTTTGAAGTGCATAAAAAGTAGCTGTTACACATTAATATAAATTGAACCTATCCATCATGATGCTACTGGGTTTGATTATGTCTGTAAAAACAAATGACAGTTTTATACAGAGATGTATTTTAAAGCACAGAGCTTCATCCTACTGTGAAAGAATAAAATATGACAAGACATACTGCAAGTCTACTAACTACTTTACATTTCTGAAATTTCATTTTTAGTAGAACTGCACTAAAAATTCCTGATTTTAGTTTTGCCAATTTCAGCTTGAAGCTGAGCTTCAAGTCCTTTACAACAGCTGGGTGAATAGGTGTGATTCTTCATACAGTTTTCTTTTCTCAGACGCTGGAACACATGACCTCTTCACTTTCTTCCTTTCTATGTTATCTTTTCAAGGTACTGTTTTTTTCTCTTTAATTTACAGCCTGCCTCTCTCCAGAACATAAAAATTCATCCCCATTTTTCTTCTTCTGTACAACAACCAATAGTCAACACATCATGACTATACTACTCTTCTCTAACCACATACATTAAGCTAGAAGTTGTTGAAAATGCAGTGTGAAATCTGGCAACTTTTTCAAAACAGACTGATAAATATTTTTAAGTTTGGTTCTAACATTATTTAGTGAAAAAATACAGAATGCAAAATACACAACATATTCAATAAATCTGCATTTTGTATAAACTTCTCTAAGGTCATAACTTCGGAAGACAGATGCTTTTAATGTGCATCTATCTCTACGTATTTCATGAGAGCTCTATGCATTTTATAGTTTATAAAAGTAACTTCTCTTCTTCATGTGAAAATTATGTCTAATGGTGCTCATCTCAGAATTTTCCACATAATAACATTGACCTAATGTAAAATTCTGCTCCATTGAGTAGATACTATCAATATGTTAACTCAGATTTCAAAGAACATATGAGGAGATGCTGACAGAGCTCAGACTGTTCTGTCTGCAAAAGAGAAGGTTCAGGGGATCTTGCCCATGTGTATAAGTAACTGATGGTTGGGGGGGAAGTGAAGAAGATGAAGCCAGACTGTTCTCAGTGGTATCCAGTGACAGGACAGGAGGCAATGGGCACAAACTGATATGCAAAAAAAATCCATTTAAACATAAACAAACACTTTTTTTTGACTGAACACTGGAACAGGTTTCCTTGAGGGGTTGTGGGTTCTCCATTCCTGAAGATATTAAAAACCTGGCTGGACCTGGTTCTGGGCAGCCTGCTCTAGCTGACCCTGCTTGAGCAAGGTGCAGGGGATGAGGAAGCATTGGACTAGATAATCTCCAGAGCTCCATTCCAANTTTTTTTTTTTTTTTTTTTTTTTTTTTTTTAGAAGAAGTACACAGGAGGGGATCAGGAAGGCTCATGGCAGTTTGTGGAGGAGCAGGCCTTGGGAATGACTCCAGGACTGAATCAGTGTAAACAAGTATCCCATGATCTTGGCATGGACATAATGTCAATGCTAATATTCAAGAGGCCTCTGATAGTGAATGAGACTGTAAATAAACAGAGTTGGGATGGGGGGAACTTCAGTCCAGTCAGCTGGAGAGAAGAAACAGGACCAGATCATCTGAATTGTTCATGTTTATGTGAGTACTGTTGGTGTTCACATGGCAAGCGTGGCTCATCCTGTTTTGTACTGTGTTTGTGTATGTCTGTATTTGGGGGGGGCGGGGAGGGGAGGGTGTGCCTATGAGAACACATGCTCAGCCTCACTGCTAGATGGACATAAGAGGAAGGGAAAGCTTCTATTGGACTGGGATGGGAGAATTCCACTGAGCTCAAGATCCCAACAAATTCGCCCCAAAGCTCACCAGGCATGGATAGCTAACTCAGACATTAAGCCTTTTCAATCAAAACTTACTACCAATTGCTGTCTATAGAATCTATGAAATTCTACAGGAATATCAGACAGAGAATAAATCCAGAAGAGTTTAGTTGCTAAGTCTATTAATTTTAATATTTCATCTTAGCAGATGGATCATTTAGGACAATTACAAGTTCTGGCATTTCCTACATCGCCCCAAAACCAGACACAGGCAACCAAACTGAGATGTCAGACTATCTTTTTTGTAGTATCATGAAAGTTTCATGATTGTGATCATGCAAAGTAGTAGCAAGCATGGACCAGAGTATGTTTAAGCATAGTCAGCCATTCTCCCCTTCCTGTCTCCCACGAATAAACTGCAACAAGCTAGCTAACATTTTTAATTAGCTAACTTCTTAATTCTAGTTTATTGTTAAATCTACTATCATTCAGTGAAAAAAAAAGTTACCATTATTCTTGACATGACATGATTAGAATCAAAAGTTTGGTGGTTGATGTTATATTGCTTTCAGAATGTTGTAGTGACTCTCCATAATTAGAAACCTGCTTTTAAGGTTAAGTATATCTGTAATACTATAGAACCTTTATTTTTTAAGAAAAAAATCTTGAGTAGAGCTAGGAAGTAAATTAAAAGCTTCTACAATTGTAAGAGATTTAGATTGTCAGTATCCTGATACTTTTTATTTTTATTTTTTGAGAAAGCCATTATATTAAAACAATTTGAAAAGTGCAAAGCCAAGTAATGACAAGCTCATCAAAGTTCAATTTCTTGGACAGACAATACATTTACCAAAATTCAATTTTATTGTTTAGAAGTCATTATTGAATTTTGCAAACATAGGTGAAAATTATTTCTTTTCATCAAGTAGAGATAGTAGACTTTGAAGACCTGTTCCTTGCTTTATTTTTTTTCCTTCATTAATTATTTTTAATTGTATTTGTTAATCTTCATATCTGAAAACAGAATAGTATCAAATTATAGGGTATGAATCATATTGATAGAAACATCAAATGATATTAGAAAATAGAGGGAATAAGATTGAATAAGGGGAGATTTTCAAAATGCTTATGACAACTGCTTTGGTTTAATAAATACAGGCATATTGACAATGTTTAATTCTGCTGCACTTGCTTCAGTGTGACTAAAGACTAAAATTATGGATCATAATTAATAAGGATGAATATTATTCCACGTTATTTACTCAAAAGGAGGAGCAAAAGGGTGAATAACTTTAGAAGAGCAGATAAGCAAGCAAGGGAAAAGGGGAATGCCAATTAACTTCTGACCAGTGGGTCATAACTGACTGTATTTGGGAGTTTCAGATACAAACAGCCACATTGCCTGAGGTAGGATCAAAAGCTTCCTGAAGACATTGCAGCCAGCAGTAGCATTTTTCTTGTACAAGATAAAATTAATTTCAAGATTCAGGATAATGTCTTAATGCATTTAGAAGAAGCTTCATGGTAACCTAAGGACAGAAGTAGTTTTAATATTACTCCTGTGTTCACCTTCCAATGCATTCAATAATAATATCTTTAAGGGGGAGGGATTGCTGTAAAACATCAGATTTCCAAATTAAATAATTCTGTGGGTAAACCAACCTTGGACAAACAGAAAACAAAATGCATTGGCTTACAGACCTGGGCTTGAATTTTAACTTTGAAATTATATTCAAAAGCAGTGCTGTATGCACATCTATCATGTTGTTATGGCAGGCACCACCAGAGAGCAAGGTAAAAATTTCTGTTCTTTCTGTTTATTTTGGTGTTTGTTTGTGTAAGCATGTAGGCATATATTCAACCTGGAAAGAAATTCCCAGTCTTAGTGGGTAGTTTTGTAGAGAAATTTTTGGTGAAAGAGCTAGTCAGGCATTGGTTATAAGATGAGTTAGTTTGGGGAATTTCTCTTTTACTCTCCACTGTTCACAGACAGCAATGAAAAATAAGAACTGATATTTGGAATAATCCATATAGAAGATAAATCAAGGGCAGGTCATCCTCCAGCAGCAAGGGATGTGATCCATGTGGAGATCTGCCCTTAACACTCACCTCTCCAATTTGTCTAGCTAGTGTGCTTCCCTGAACAACAGACAAAATCTGCTAGTGAGTGGAGGAATAAGGGCATGAGAGCCTAATTCATTCCTAACACTAAACCAAATCTCTTTTCCCAGGACTTTCTCTTAAACCACGTTCACTTTGGCCTTTATCAGGCAACAAGATGACTCTGTCAGGGCCCTGAGGGCACCCACAGGTCTTACTGGCCCTGACTGGCCTCCACTGGCCCCCACCCCCTGCCCTGATCCCAGACCTGCCTCATCACCATGAATTTCCCCAACGACCTGGGCTCTTGGCTGAACCTGGCCACAGCCTCCAGTCCTGGCTTGGTACTCACTCTGGTACTGTGGGATGGGCCCTGGCTGGCAAACACCCTGCGGTGCCAGCCTGATTGTCCCACTCAGTTTCCAGCTCCCCAACCATGAGGCAACAGCCAGCCTTTGCTGCTCTCCCACGTCCTCATTCATGATACTTAAGACCACAAAGAATGCTTAAACCAAAGGAGATGATCTGTCCATACCTCCGTTTCTTACACGTCATGCAGGTACTCTGTTTTTGGTTTGATCATTTGTGCTTCAGCCTTTCAGAAGTGTAGCAAGTCCTCTTTCGAAGACAGGAAGAGGTGGATAATCAACTATTTCTCTGTATTCCAAGACACAATTTTCTGCCATCATCTGACAGGAGATAAGGGACAGCTTCCAGTAACATGCTACTTTTCAAACTAAACTAAAATGTTACAGTGCTACACTTTTTTGGTAAACATATGTCACTTATCTTGTAACTTTTCATAACACAGCTTGAAAAAGAGTATGATACAAAAATTCGTGGATACTATCCTTCAAAGTCCGAACCTCCCCGTAAGAGGAAATGGAGTATTCAGAAAGTTCACGAAATAAAACTCAATAGCAACAAAGTTACTATTAAGCAGGCATCCTTTATTACAGCACTGGGCAGCACTGGGGATTGTTCCACCATGAGTGCTCCAACGATTTGGTAAACTTCCAAAGATTATACGCTGTAAAGTCATAGGATTTCTGAGAATTCATTAACATATGCAAATGTTCAATCCGCATGAGTAGCTGTCCTCTCTGGTGGTCTTCGGGGGTCCTCCGGTGGTCTCCGATGGTCTTCCTCACCTGTCCACTGGTTGAACTTTGGGCCTCCTTTGCCCATATATAGTCATTGACTTGGCTCATCAGTCCTTTGGCCTTGGACTATTACAAGGGGGTGGTTTAAACTAGTTCCTAGAGTGCTTATCTCGGCACTGATGTCCTGAGCCTATGTTATCAGTGATTTTACATAGGAAGCCTAACGAGCTTATTCAATGTCTGTTTTAATCCTGTCAGGCAAGAAGTTGCATTCTTCAAAATATCTATCCTAGTTACCAACTCTGCTCAGCAAATACCTAAAGCTATCCTTGCAGGGGAAGAAAACACAAGAGAACAAGGATGCTCACAGTAAGGTCTGAGACAGGGATTTTCAGGGGTTTAGCCCTTTCAAGCAACTGATGTAATGGAAATTTTGTTGTCAGCAGCTAGTGAGAACAGAATACCAGAAACACTGGTCTGAGAGGGTATTTGTTTAAAAACTGATAATGCTCAAGGGGAAATTAACAGTGAGAGAGTTTTCCAAAGACAACCACCATCTGGATTAAATAGTAACCAAGGGGATTACACAGGACCTTTTGAAACAAAGAGAAAGTGAGCTTGAAAACAACTAAAAAAAAAGCTGGGGAGAGACCTTGGAGTGAGCAGAGTAACACAGCAACAATCTGAGCACCTGGATTGACATTGCCAGACATCTCCCCAATGACATCCCTACCCCTTCCGAGGCCAGGCAGCACATCCTCCCTGCCAGATGCCATGAGCCGCTGGCACCCAGCTCATGGGGTGACAGCACAGGGACAGCATGTAGGAACCCACCTTGGCTGAGCACCTGGGACTCCTGTGGGACTTTGCCACTGTTGTGTGGGACAGCAGCATGTGAGGAGTGGCAGGGGTACACATGAAGCTGGAGCACACCCATCTCCCACAAAAGATGTGCAAGAGGGGGAGAACCCTCAGTGCCAGGAGAGGGGATGTGTGCTAGTAGCACACATAACAGGGTGAGGGATGTGTGTGAGCATGTGTGAGATGGAGAGAGGAAAGAGGAATATTTAGGGGATTAATTTATAAAACAGTATTCACGAGTTTATAGCTGTATTAACATTTTTGTAAGGATCTACTATTGTGGTTGACCTGTTTTATTGTTGTTATTGACCCTGAGTGTTCACTGATCAGCAGTTAACTATGTGTCATTTATAAATTAAACAAACTGCATTGATCCTGATTCGATTTAAGCTACCTGAGCTGAGCCATTTTCCCTGCAACTTATCTCAGAGTACAAAACATTTTGCCCAACTCTTAGGCTATTTGATATTTGTTTATGCAGCTTCTCCTAGATGTCAACAACCATACAGCAATGTAGCCAATAGAACTGCATGCAGTATTCCAGTTTAGTTTCCCAATATATCTAGATTTAACTATCATACACAGTTAATAATTTCTATTCCTACTAAGTACGTACCATTGCATGACCCATGAAAGCACTGGATGCTACATGCACTTTTTTATTCCCTCTAATCCTTACATCTTTTTTAGTCAGTGAATATGAAAGTACAGTCCCCTATTCTGTAAGGATGGCACCTTCCTGGATGGCTTTTTCCTCAGTTATGCAGACCTGCCCTCACAGTACAAGGCACAGGTAGGGACAGTTGTAGAACAAAAATTCTGTCAGTGTCATGTAAGATAAATAATTTAAAAGAAGAACAGGACCCTGGCCTTGACCTGGACTTATCTTCTGAGAACCAGAATACCTTAAACATCACCTACCTGTAGCAGTAGAACATGAGAATATTTTATCTATTGCCTCAAACTATAGAAGTCCTTTATAAGCATCAGGAGAAAATAACTTGTCAAAATCATCACCTGAAGAAATAAATTTCAGCTAGCTAGAACACTGTTTATTATATGCTTGACTTAAGCAACAGAAAACTGTGAAGGAATATTCTGGCATGTACAAGATGATAGGCATGACTTCATCTCTTGGGTTCAGATCTTAAAGTGAGTTAAGTCACTTTTTCTGTTTATTTGGGAGTTCAAGCTGATGATAACTTTAAGTTAGGCAGTGATTTCTGTAATATTTTTACTGTGTTCCTCTTGGATGAATAAATCTGTCGCAATGATAAAAAGCAGGTGATAGTTAAGAACAGAATCTTAGTTTTCACCAGGTGTAGCAATGATATGCTGACCAGCAAAAACATCAGTGACTTATTAGCAGCCATCCAATATATAGCTAATTAAGTCAATTAAGTGTAGTTAAAGAGAACAAGTCAATGGTCATACACTGAGGTGCTTGCTCAGTGAAATGTAATACAACCAACCATGCAAATAGGCTGTTTTTTTCCTTTCAGCTAGCAACCGTTTTCTGTAACACCAGTTTGTGTACTGTGTCAATAGATTTTAGCCACAGAAAAGTTACATTACCACTGAATACACACACAACTGACAAACTGAAGTCAAATTTGCAAAAATAATTCACAGTAAGGCAGAAATCAAAGTCTAATTTAAAGTGACATTTATACATGAAATATTTTAGAAGGGAAAGCATCTACAAATATAATTATTAGACAAATTAACTATAAACTGATAGGGTAGGCTGAGGTCAAGAACTGGTTATTTCTTAGACTTTTGGGATGTATATTTTGAGACCTAACCACATTGAGAACATTGCAACCTGGCAAACAGGGAAGTGGAGAGTGTAAGCTTCACAGTTTATACACAGTGAAAAATTCAGATATCAGCGACTTTAACATGAGGTTATCGAAATGTTCTCAGCTGCCTAATTAAGCTTCCATGAAAGTCTGCTGGAATCCCACTCAGTTGGAAGTATTGCTACCGTATAGCTGACTGTTTATTGTACTTTCCAAGAGTTACCCGAAGGTATAAATGTTTATATTTGACAAAAGCTTTTGTTTTCATGTAATTTCCCTGTTTCCTGCACTGAAATTCCAGTGCCTTAATGGTTACCATGGAAACAAATAGCACCATGCCTCAATGATGGTTACTTCACTGCAGGATAAAAGTGGTGAACTGGGAGGCAGCAAACTGTGATTATCTACAAGTCTCTTTGATAAACAGCAACAGAAAAATCTGAGTTGCACAAGATAAATAACTTCACATTCTAATCAGTGTAATCTGGAAGGATTCCCCAGTATGAAGATGCAGCTCATGTGGAATTTATTTCTTTCCAAATAATTCTTGATTTGTCCATAGGTATAAAGAACATTGTTTTACCACTGCTTTACCAACCTTCTCATTATTCTTTCTCATCATGAAGTCTCTTCTAATGTCTAAGATGAATCTTCCTAATTTTAAAATGTAAATGCATTACTTTTTCCATCCAGCAGGGATACAGTTTATTCCATTCTTTCTAGTAGTCATTTGTGTATTTGGATACTATTAACATATTTTCCCCTCCTCAATCTTCTTTATACTAAGAAACCCCAATAAATTCATTTTGTCCTTGTAGGTCAGGGTGCCCATACTACTGCTCTCATTGCTTTCTGCTGGAACATCCTTATCAAAGATTAGTGTCCAAAACCATACACAGTAATTCATCTTGTGTCCTACTTATACTACGTACAAGAATTGTTTAAGTGTTTCTTCACATAATCTTACTAGTTACACTTCTGTACACACTTATGTGTTACAACCTTAAATACTTTGTGTTTGTGTGGTCAAGCTTCTAAATATGGTTCCATATGAAGCTGTATCTCGAAAGATAGAATTACTACTGAGTGAAAGAGTTACTGCTGTGTGAGAATTCTAATAAAGTCTGTATTTACATTCAAAGGAAGTAGAGGTGTCTTTAGTTCACCAGTGAATTTTTCATGAGTTTTATAACTTTATTTTAAAAGAATTGATTCAGAAAACAAGCAAAACATCAACAACATAAAAATAAACTTACTTTTACTTATACTTGTTCAGACATTCAAAAACAAACAAGATTCTGGAAAGCAGACAGTTCCCAATTCAAATTAACTTCAGGTCCACTTTTGGCCTGATTTGCCATGCAGCTTTGTGAATTACTCCAGAAATTTCTTAAAAATCTAGTTTATTTTTAGTATACAACTCAGTCAAATTTTACAAAATACCAAATATCCCTTACTATTTGAAAAGAAATTGAGCAGGAACAATATATATTCACTTCAAACCTGGAAAGAAAAAATCCATCCAGATATACTTATTCTACTATAATACAATTCTGTGTTACATTGTCAGGTACTTTTGTTCAACTTTTCTGTTTATTTCTCTGACAACTGGAGAAATGTGTTTACTAAAAGCCTGAGTTCCAAACTGTGATGAAACAGAAATATAAACAGATCTGATTGCCATACACAATTAAAGCAATTTTGTCACCAGCTGAAAACTGGAACTTGAGTTTTATCTCAAATATTCCTTAAGCTTCTAGAAAAAATAGACTTAAAATGAAATATTTATATGGAAAGAACACTGATATGTAAAACTCCCTAGAACACCACGTTAATGAAAAGTATGATGTTCAACCCATTGCTCTAAGCAAATCTTCTTGATCTGAAAAAGTAATTTCAGGTATGCCTTTTTTCCTGGCTTTTTTTATCATGTAAAGTTGTGGGTTTGTAAATTGGAGCATGGTTATTTTATTTGCAAAGAAGGCATAAGGTAACTTTCAGTACTGCTCTTTTAGAAGAGATGGCAAAAAGAGAAGTTTTTTGATCCTTTCTTCCCCTCATTTGTGGATTTCTACTAGTGACTTAAATTGACCTTTCTAAATTTCAGCAGGAAATGTTTAATTTGTAACAGTAAAGTAGTCCAGATTTTTGGACTTTAGTAGACAGTCTACTACAAAGTGTAGACATTTTCAGCATTCTCTATTTAGTCAAAAAAAGTTCAATTTTCATGGGGAAAGCAATTAGCAGTAGCAATGTCTGACATTTGATAAGCACCACACAATATGTGACCTTAGCATGATAAAGTAGAGAAATACATTTGTTC
The DNA here is from genome assembly GCA_013401315.1 of Balaeniceps rex. NCBI lineage: Eukaryota > Metazoa > Chordata > Aves > Pelecaniformes > Balaenicipitidae > Balaeniceps > Balaeniceps rex. Next base: position 14,215 of record VYZW01003633.1, on the reverse strand, counting down.
TCACTTCTTTCAACATTGTTCTATATTTGAAGTTTAGATTAGTAATAATAGTGTTTCAATAAAGTATGTACATAATTACTGAGCAGTTGTTCTGTCACAGAGGTACACTAAGACTAACTCAAACAACTTTATTTCACAAAACAGCCAAAACCACACAACAGAAACCAATGAGAAACAGGTGCAAACCAAAATCAATCAACACTCTGATAACATTTAACACATAACAGGTTCAAGGTGTCAGTCAGGGTATTGTTACTACATGTCAATACACACAAGAATGATGATCCAGTGCGCACACACACTCACCCACAAGGGTGAAACTCTCTCTTGTGGGTACCCAGAATATATAATCACTCACCCGCGGGGGTGGGGCGCTCACTCAAGGATATGTCCGAAAGAAATCACTCACCAAAAGGAGGTGAGGGCACTCAATTCCAGGAATTTTCCTCGGGCACCATCCCAAACCAAGGGGAGAGGGTTCAAACACTCACTAAGCTTCTCTGAGAAGACCATTCTAAGGGGGCCTCTAGCGGCACGTCATTTATACCCTGGGTCGGATCTGAGCTGTGGGCATAATTGGTCGTGGTCTAGAAGCTTCTTATTGGCTGTGGACCCTGTCTGTTGACCGAGGGGCCCCGCCTCTCCTTCTCCCCCTAGCATGGGGGGTACCTGCCTGAGGGCACAGTAGAGCATAAAAGGCGTGCAAATGAGGCGTGAAAACCCGGTGATTGCCATGTTAAAGAGCCCCGATCTTCATGCAGGAGGAGGGACAGAGTGTACCTGTCACATCTTTCTACCAAGCCAGCTAATTTTCATAACATTTATAAAACGTCAGACTTTGACTCGTTTCCTTTACTGTGAGAATGGAACAGTTTGTCATCTTTCCCACCATGTTCTATTTCTTCCATTCCCCATTGCTAAAATGGAAATACATATCAGTCCACCTCTCCTTTTTCTTCCATACTCAGGAATATTTTGTTTTACTATAATTTATCTTATTTTCAGCCAGTTGATATTAAGTGCCATATCTTTTCCCCTCTTAAAACAGAAAAAAAAAAGCTAGAAAATACAGTAATATCATGCCATCATTTTATCTTTTATTCTGAGATGAGTGACTGATGGCAATAAATATTGCCTCAATATATTTGTCCACTTGTTTTCTAACCTATTGTCACCAAAATCGGGAATAAACCTCTTAACACCGATGTAGCATTAAGAAGCAGGCATTCTCTTTATTACAGTGCTGGATGCACGGGGGATCATTCCGCCTAACGTGCATACCAGTTTACACAAATCTAGGTTTGTTTATACACAAAAGTTTGCATATTCAACTTTTATTTATACACAAAAGTTTACATATTCAACTTTTTAATACATATGCAATATCTTCCTATTAAGTGATTGGCTAAACTTTTGTCGCCTAGCATGTAAATTAGTGCGCATGCCCAGTCATTGTTTCTTGGCCTCTTCATTTGAGTCAGTGGTGTAATTGGGGTAGGTGGTCCGTGAGTCCGTGATCTCCCCCTGCCGGAATTGCCTTTTGCCCAGTTTCTTCCCCTTTTGGCAGATCTAAGTAGTTCTTCATGGTTTCTTGACCAGATTAACCATATTGAAAGGGCTAAACCCCCAACAATCCCTGACTCAGACCTTACTGNAAGTTTACCAAATCACTGGAGCACTCAGGGTGGAACAATCCCCAGTGCTGCCCAGCGCTGTAATAAAGGATGCTTGCTTAATAGTAACTTTGTTGCTATTGAGTTTTATTTTGGGAACTTTCTGAATACTCCATTTCCTCTTACGGGGAGGTTCGGACTTTGAAGGATAGTAGCCACGAATTTTTGTATCAATATATCAGTTACGCTTCTGCTTTCTAACAATCACATCCTGCTCATAAGACAAAGTTGTATTGTATAAGCTCATATGGAGGTAGGGTAGGGCTCTATAGTGGATTTCTATAGCAGCACCTTTATGTGAATTATATACTTACATTTGATTATTACAACACTATGAATGCAACTTATTCACAATATTTTTCATACACAATACATGATTCTATCAAACTGTTTGTGAAAGATGGGAGACAAAAATCTTCTAACACAGCTGCTGTCACTGAAATCAGGAATAAAACCTCTTAACACCAATGTAGCATTAAGAAGCAGGCATTTGCCTTTATTGCAGCGCTGGATGCATGGGGGATCACTCCACCTGTCATGCATACCATTCAGTTTAGCAAGTACAGTATTTATACAATTTAATTATACATATTCATTTTCTAAATTTCTTCTTATTAGTTAGTAGTCCCTCATAGGTGCATATTCCCCTCGCTTCGATTTAAAGCCACAGCGTGATTTTAATTTACTGCGCATGTTCAAGGAGATTTGGGGAGGGGTAGTCCTTTTGGTCTTGAATTGAGTCGGTGGTAGCAATCTCCCCCTGCCGGAATTACCTTTCCCCTAGTTACTGTGTCTTCTACTGAGTTCATGCTTGAGATACCTTTCTATAGATAAGGATGTTCTTCAAATGACCATTAAATCATGCCACTGTCCTTGAGTCATGCTTGAAGTATCCCTCTATAGATAAGGATGTTCTTTAGCCGTTAAATCATCCCACTGTATCCTGACACAAACTAACTATTCTCAATTGATTAATTACTCCTTGACCTATTGCCAAAATGGGCTGGGGCAGTACTGGGAGCATAGCAGCATATTTGTAACCATAGATGTATAAACACAACATTAAAGTATTGTCTATCTCATTCCCATTTCTATGTTGATTCTATTACCTCAGTTACAAAAGACTACACAACAAGCTAAAACTAATCATTTTGGTTACAGCCACAGAGACTCAGAAAACACTTGTCTCAATAACTGTAGGGAAAAGTTACAGAGTTGCAAACAATGTATTTGCATTGTTTTCCTCACTTTCTGCTAGTATTCTTACTTAACTTTGTCAGATCTGCCTGTCTCAAGGTAGCTGTAACTGTCATACTCTTCTTATTTTTAGGCTTCTGTTTTTCCCCCTTCACTTCTCTCTCCCTAACTCCTATAACTATGCTTTGCTAGTTGAGTTCTCCTTTTGTGTTACTTACCTTTGCCACTTCCTGCAGCAATGCAGAAGCGCTGCTGCAGGCAAAGTGTACAGGGAGCGTTAAGTGCCTGAGCACAACTGTACAGCCTGAGCAAATAAGGCTGTAAAAACTGGAAAAACTTGTTCTATACTCTTTGTATCATTTGCCAGTGCTTAGTTACTTTGATTTTAAGCCTGACTTCTTATTTAGCTCCAACTGTCAGTCAATGGATCTACTGAGACTTTTGTTTGCTAGACTGACTATATCTATCACCAGCTATTCAGTTCCCCAGACACTTCCCGATTCTGATCAGGTCATTTATTCACTGATAGATTGAATAGACTGAGGTTTTATATTAAGGGATTCTCCCAAGCCTTTAAATTATTATTCTGTTTTTTCCTGAACTCCTGATGAATGAATTACTGGGGCATTTTTTAATATGCTACCTATGCACCTTGTTGTGCTCTGCTGTATTTCAGAGGAACTTGAGAGGCTTCTTGCTCCTCACAGTAGTTAGAAAGGCTTCTTGTGTTGATAAAATTGATTTTGTCCAAATGTTTTCATAGTTCTGTGCTGAAAAGTCTGGTAAGAGAAAAAAATCATGATTCTTAGACCTAATGTGTAAAATCCCCTCAAAATAAGTATTTTACTTTCTGTTGACATATCTTAAAGACAGCATGGAATTCCCAGCTGATGCTATGTCTTTTGGATTTTCCAAAGTACTTTTTGTATGCTGATATATTGAGAGGAAAAAACCTAGCTGGATGGAACAATGGTGAAACAGCAGCTACTGTCAGAGTGTAATGTGTCTTTGAACATTATCAGTGAATTACAAGGAAGATTACAAATAGAGAAAAGAGCAAGTAGACTCAGGTTTCTAGTTGTTCAAGACAAAATAAAGCATTTTTACAACACTTTAATTTTGAGGCTAGTAAGTAAATATCACTGGTAAGTTTAAGTTGAATTGGTAATTATGCTCTAGACATCACTGGAAGGGAAATTCTTCATTTTGTTGTGTGCAAGCTGAATGGTTTTCTTGAATTCCTCTACCAGTCTCTTACACTCAAGATCGTGTTACAGGCAAAAGCAACACACTTTATATGCAAAACCAAGGCTTTGTCATTAGTCTAATTAAAGTCTTAACAGCCTAATGAAAGAATTATGAGTCCATTACAATGATACTTAAACTTCAAATTACGTACACGTAAAATTGACATACTTTCTATTGTCTGTATGTTTCTTTAGTGTTATACTCTGTTCCAGTCTCCCTCCAGGTCCTCATGTCTGATTTCAGTTCATGCTACATATAATCGCTACAAGTTATAACTATCTATTAGTTTCAAAATGGATAAAATAGTAGGCATTGCATAACACGATCGTACAAAACAAAGAAAAAGCTAAACCAGAGAAGATTATAGTTACTCAGTCATTAGATAATTGCAGTTACACATCTCCAGGCAGCCCAAGACAAGTCTAGACAAAGCCTGACAAGTCTAGATGCCTATGTTGTTAATGTAACACAAAGACTGCAGCCTCTTACCATCAATAGGACCTTATTTACTGGGCTACAAGCCTATAATACGGATATTTTAGTTGACCATAAAAAAAGTGTTGTGTTTTTATCTGCCTGTCGTGGTTTAGCCCCAGTCGGCAACTGAGCACCACACAGCCGCTCACTCACTCTCCCCCGCCCCTGGTGGGATGGGGGAGAGAATCGGAAGGGCAAAAGAAAACTCGCGGGTTGAGATAAAAACAGTTTAATAATGGAAATAAAATAATAATAATAATGATAGTAATAAAATTGCAATGAAAAGGAGAACGAGAGAGAGAGAAACAAAACCCAGGGAAAAAACCAAGTGATGCAACTGCTCACCACCCGACGACCGACACCCAGCCAGTCCCGGAGCAGTGATATCTCCCCTGGCCAACTCCCCCCAGTTTATATACTGAGCATGACGTCATATGATATGGAATAGCCCTTTGGTCAGTTTGGATCAACTATCTTGGCTGTGCCCCCTCCCAGTTTCTCGTGCACCTGGCAGAGCATGGGAAGCTGAAAAAGAAAGTCCTTGACTAGCCTAAGCACTACTTGGCAACAACTAAAACATCAGTGTGTTATCAGCATTCTTCTCCTACTAAATCCAAAACACAGTGCTATGCCAGCTACTAGGAAGAAAATGAATTCTAATCCAGCCAAAACCAGGACACTGACAAATACAGATATAGCAATTAAATGCAAAATGACATGAAAGTTAAACACTGAAGAAATAATGATACTCAAAATCCACAACTACCTGACAGTCTGTGGAAGCAGTTATACATATTGATGGTCAATATTTAATCTAAAAGCACAATAGATCGTCCCAAGTTAAGAGAATTTGTAATGGATGCCAGCCTTCTCACTGCAAATATCCTATTTGAGCAGGATATTGTACAGGAAAATGGCTATATTCTATGGCAAAACAAGAGAATCAAAGAAAGCATACTTTTTATGAATCACTGGCTAGGATCCTGGAAAAGCACTCGGAAGAGCATTATGGAAGTGCTCAGTCTGACAGTTATTATGAAAATTCCCTTCCCTAACTATTATATAGTCTTTGTAGTGTGAAAGTGTATTAACTTTGTTTAGAGAGAGAGAGAGAGATCTGTATATATATATAAAAATGTAATGAGGTAGTGGAATTTTACTGAAGACTTTGGTATTGTTCATGCTTAAGTAAAACAAACTAAAGGACAGCCTGGCCCTGGGAAGAAAGATTTTCCTTCTTAGAAGCAAGAGCTGTCCCTGAAGGATAGAGGATACCCCTGAACAACCAAGATAAGGACAGCATCCTAACCTCTCTAACATGTCTTTGAAACCCTCCTAGGGTTGTCTGGCATCACAGATCAGTAACTATAGCAAGACTGACTCCAGGGACATCTGGATCAATAAACAAGCAGCAAGAATCCTGCAAAAATAGAGCTGCTTTGCAAAGTTTTACTATGGTTTGTAATCATTAGTGTGAATGTTAGTGATTAGTCAAATCGTGTTGTGCCTGAACATTTGAAGGGTATAAGAACCCTGTGTAAAATCACATTCAGAGTGCCCCAACTTGGCCAGAACATCTCACGCACATGAATGAATATTTACTCTTGTAATTCTATACTTTGCATCCTAGCCTCTCATTTTGGTCAGCACAGGCCAGTTATGAATTTTTCGTGACACTTTCTTTTGAAGTCCCAGATTCTTCACTGCAGAAGGCATCACACATACATTACTAAAAAAGTGCATTGACAGTAGACAATATATCTCCATGATGATAATAAATAATTGTGTATAATTTTCCAAGGAAAAGAGCACTGGGTACCTCCACAGACAGAAAGGTAGTTCCTGCTTGCATTTTTTGTATATGGATGCACTTGTAAGGTAAGAATTAACTTCTACTGTTGATACCTAGAGCATAACACAATGCATGAACATGCATTGTTGAAAAGCATCTTTCCAAATATCTAGGGAGTTATTTAAAACTAATGAAAAAACTTCAAGGGTAAAAACTTTGAAGAAGGTGAAAGTCTGATTGGTGTCAGACTACAAGAGAAGAAGCAGTTCTATGAATAAATTCCCTGCTGCACATCTTTCAGTGCTCAGGTTTGCCTCAGTACACTAAGAACTGCTTAAACTTGGCAAAGAGACTACACACACAAAAAAAATAGGGTTTCATTATTTTAGTCTCTTTTTTTGTTTGTTTGATGTACTTCACTGGACAAGGAAATCCTAGTTGTTTTTGAAGATATCTTGAGACACTGCCATTTGAGATAGGACATTCACAGAGGAAAAAATTGTTTAAAGTTAGACTTGATGTGGTAGGCAGGCTGCTGAAATAAAAGAATTACAAATTAGTAGCTACATCAAAACATAGTGATGAACCATGTGGGTCTCTATCAGGACAGAAGTCATTAAGTTTGTTAGCATTACATTTGTGCAACAAGGGGAAAAAGAGTACAGTTAGAATTACACTCCGTTTCAGAAACATGCATATACATGCTCACAAAATCTCACATTTTTTTTCCTTCTCTCCTTCTAGATTGTAGAAACAGGGAGGTTATATGCACAAAAGGAACAAGAATCACAGAAATGTAGAATCATAGAATCCAAGAATGGTTTGGGTTGGAATTGACCATTAAAGGTCATCTAGTCCAACCCCCCTGCCATAGGCAGGGATAACTTCCACTAGATCAGGTTGCTCAAAGGCGCATCCAACCTGAGCTTGAACACTTGCAGGGATGGAGCATACACAATTTCCCTGGGCATCCTGTTACAGTGTCTCACAACCCTCATTGTAAAAAAAAAAGTCTTCCTTATATCTAAGGTAAATCTACCCTCTTGCAGTTTAAAACTGTTGCCCCTTGTCCTGTCACTACAGGCCCTGGTAAAAAGTCTTTCTCTGTCTTTCTTATAAGCCCCCTTTATATATTTAAAGGCCACTATAAGGTCTCCCTGGAGCCTTCTTTTCTTCAGGCTGAACAACTCCAACTCAGCCTTTCTTCATAGAAGAGGTGTTCCAGACCTCTGACCATTTTTGTGGCCCTCCTCTGGACTGGCTGTAACAGGTCCATGTCTTTCTTGTGCTGGGGACCCCAGAGCTGAATGCAGTAGTCCAAGTAGGGTCTCACGAGCGCAGAGTAGAGGGGGAGAATCACCTCCCTCAACCTGCTGGCTATGTTTCTTTTCATGCAGCCCAGGACCACTGGATTAGTCAGGCACAATTTGCCCTGTGTGAAGCCATGTTGGCTGTCTCTAATCACCTCCCTGTCTTCCGTATGCCTTGACATATGTTCCAGGAGGATCTGTTTCGTGATCTTACAGGGCATAAAGGTGAGGCTGACTGGTCAGTAGTTGCCAGGGTCCTCCTTATTACCCTTTTTAAAAATGGATGGGATGTTTCCCTTTTCTCCCGTCCCTGGGGACCTCACCTGAGTGTCATGATTTTTCAGATATGATGGAGAGTGACTTAACAACTGCATCTGCTAGTTCCCTCAGGACCCTGAAATGCATCTCGTTGGGTCCCATGGACTTGTGCCTATTCAGGTTCCTCAGATGGTGTCCTGGTTTCAGCTGAGTTAGAGTTACTTTTCTTCCTAGTAGCTGGCATAGTGCTGTGTTTTGGATTTAGTATGAGAAGAATGCTGATAACACACTGATGTTTTAGTTGTTGCTAAGTAATGCTTAGACTAGTCAAGGACTTTCTTTTTCAGCTTCCCATGCTCTGCCAGGTGCACAAGAAGTTGGGAGGGGGCACAGCCCAAGATAGTTGATCCAAACTGACCAAAGGGCTATTCCATATCATATGACGTCATGCTCAGTACCGAGGGGAGTTAGCCGGGGGGCAGCGATCGCTGCTCGGGCACTGGCTGGGTGTCGGTCGGCAGGTGGTGAGCGGTTGCATCACTTGTTTTCTTTTCCCTGGGTTTTGTTTGTCTCTCTCGTTCTCCTTTTCATTACAATTATTATTATTATTATTATCATTATTATTATTACTATTATTATTATTTTATTTCAATTATTAAACTGTTCTTATCTCAACCCGTGGGTTTTCTTACTCTTGCCCTTCCGATTCTCTCCCCCATCCCACCGGGGAGGGGGAGGGTAAGCGAGCGGCTGCGTGGTGCTTAGTTGCCGATTGGGGCTAAACCACGACAGATGGTCTTGAACCTGATCTTCTCCTATGATGGGAGGGACCTCGTTCCCCTGCTCCCTGACTTGAGGTTCAGGGACTTGACAGATGTGGGAAGAGTGATTGCCAGCGAAGGCAAAACATTGTTGAGTACCTCAGCCTTCTGCTTGTCGGTTGTCACTAGTCCTCCTGTCTTACTTACCGGGGAGATGGGGAGTGGGGATGGTACATTTTCTTTTGTCTTCCTTTTCTGACCAATGTACTTGTAGAAGCCCTTCTTATTATTCTTCACATTCCTTGCCAAATTCAGCTCCAATTGTGCCTTAGCTTTCCTGATCCCATCCCTACACATCCTGACAGGGTCCCTGTATTCTTCCCAGGATGCGTGACCCTGCTTCCACTGTCTGTGCATTTTCTTCTTACGTTTTAGTGTGACCTTACTCAGCCATGCTGATCTCCTGCCTTCCTTGCCTGATTTTTTTTACACACGGGAATCAAGAGCTCTGGTGCTGTAAGAAAGATGAAGTATTTCATAGGTGTTTCCGTGTTGGTAAACCTTGAGCATTGCAGGAACTTGTCACCATTTCTCACAAACAAAAACTTGCCCTAAACTGAAAAAAAAAAAAATTAAAAATCTTAATCGGTTCCTGAACTAACTTCCCCTTCTGCATGGAATCACTTCACTGAATTGGGAGGTATTGGTTGGCCATTTTTTGATTAATAAACCCCATTCCTCCATAGGATGTAAAATGCATTTTATGAAAAATGCCATCAAAAATTACTTAGGGGGACAAAGTGACAGGAGAAAGTGTGCATGCTTGATTTCATCTATCAGATGAGAAGATTCAACCAAACAGTAAATGTCTCAATAGGGGGAAAAGAATAAAACAGTATAAACAACTACATATAATTTGATCTGTATTGCTCAGAGAGCAGCTATAGCAGATGCCCATACAGGAAAAGGAATCTTCTTGATGATACTCATTGCCTGATTTTGATTAATATATCACTTTTTCTTTCACAAAGAACAACATTTTGAAGGCACCAGAGGCAGAATTAGATACTGCCATTCATGACAAGATATCAATAAATACAATACATTTTTTCTTTTTACTCGCAAAAGTGCACCAACTCTTTGCTTTTGCTATCCTTATCAAAAAGCAGGACATGTGAAACAATCAGGACAAGCAAACTGAGAACACATGCTATATTGTGATACTTGCTCAGTCTTGTTTTGCAGGTGATGATGTCAGAGTCCAATACTCTCTGACCAAGAGGGCATAAAGTTTAATATCAGATTTTCTTATATGAAGACAGCTGATCTTACATGGGTTTTCAGATTCAGATCAGTTTCGGATTTAGCAGAGTGTTACAAAGTATACTGAAAACACAACACACATGTGACACTTAGCCAAATGCAGCAATTGCAATACCCACTTCAGTCACAGTACCAGCGTGATTCCCATTATCGGTCTCTATACAAATCACCGGCAAGGAATACATGGGTTGAAGCCAGCTCAAGCATTTTTCTCTCTTGGAAACTCTTGCTAGTTATTTAGTTTTTATACTCTAGGTTAGGCTGAGCCACTCATTCACTCTCCCCATGCTGGTCTGGCTAACTCAAGGAGACATTTATACCACCAGTTGATCCACTCAAATGTTGGCAGCTGTTTATCTAAAACAAAGGCCGTCCTCTGGTCCCCTTTGCAGTGAAATAAAGTCAGCTTCTTTGCAACAGTTGTGGTCAGTCACACCCTGCATTATTTTCTGAGCTTCATGGGCACGTTGCCCTTGCCCAAATCCACTGATCTTGCTTCAGTTGAAGGGGTTTATTCACATTCCACCCCTAGGGGTTTAATCAGTCACAGATGCTGATGACTGACTGAACAGCAGCATTAAAAAGACTTACTTGGTTTGGTTTTAAAATATCCATAATATTCTATCAATATTAGTTGCCTTTGAATCAATATCCACTCTTTTCTGCTGGAAATAGAAGAATGAGTTAGACAACAGCTGAAAACTACTAACAAATTAATTTATAAGTTTTACCCTTCTTTGCATTCAATGAAGGTCTATATTGCTCATCAATATACCATAACCTTTCTTTTTTAAATAAAGTTTTTAGGCAACAGGTTATTTACATTTGAAATTAAAAACCAGTTAATTTGTTGTTCTGAAATGGGTAAAGAGAAATTCTAACCTTATTTTCAGTGAGGACAAATTCAAGTGGAAAAAAGACATTAATCCATTAATATCTTCCAGAAGTCTTCCGACCCAGACTCCACCACTTTGCTTTTCATTAACCTGCTTTGCCCAAACTCACTGCCAAATGGATTCTGTTTGCTGAACAGAAATGTAAGAGAGATTCCTGCAGGGCTAAAGAGGTCTGATCATTTTTCTATTAAAAAAAAGTGGTTGTCTTTTGTTAAGCTCTAATTATGACAGCAATAAACGAAAGACAATATCTGCACTATCTCATCCTGCTAGTGATCAAATTAATTGATAAAATATACTGTAACACAGACTCATTTTTCAATAGCCATGTTACAGTTATAATAAAAGGTTGCTTTTATAAAAATGAGGAGAGATTTATTATAGTAGGAAAAATGCATTTTAACAATGCAAGAATAAAATTCAGTTGTGTAAGCCTGACAGCATTTTTCACAGCACTCTGCTGTCCCAAGGAGCCTCAGATACTAAGAGGAAAACAAAATAGTAACATAACACACAGCAAACATTGTACAAATAAATCTTTTTCACAAATTCATCGCTTAAAAAAAATTATATGTCTTTGTAGGTGTAGTCAGCCTATCAACATGAATACATCTCTCTGACACCTGTATCTCCAATACCTAAAATATCTACTCGAAGCTATGATCAGCAACAGAAATACCAGAAGGACTAGGTAGTTTCCTGTTTCTCACTGCTGGTAACTCAGACAAATAAAGCCAGTTTGTCCCATATTGATCCCTTTCTGATTGACCTGGGAATAGGAAGCTGGGTCATCTGTCCATCAGAAGTGAACACAACATATCTGGCTCCCTGACAAAGACCATTGCCATCCCTATTTTTGATCTGAGAGTTTCAGTGTCATTCATGCATGAAAACAACAATGCTATTGCAATGCAGCTATTTGCAGAAAATACTTGTGGTTTTTCCTTGTAATTGGTTTCACTCTCAGTTGTTATGCCAGAGTTCAAGTTCATTCTGTTTCTGGGTATCTGATTACGCATCTTACCTGTTTAATTCTATCTTTCTTTGCTTAAAAGCAACTTAAATGTTGCAGTGCTGCCATCAAAATGAAGGTGAAATACCTTTATCTAGGGTGGGTAAAAATAGTAATAGAGACTCAGTGTTGTACTGGAACAGTAAATAGTTACCCGGACCAGTTGTAGGCTGGAATAGCTATCAAATCCACATTAGCACAACTTTGCTACTGCTGTTACCGGGATGGTTAGAAAAGAGACAGTGCAGGTATGATCATCCATATTGCAGTCACCGCTTCATTTGCTATGTAGGTGCATTCAGAGAAAGATGGTGAGCTAATGCCATTCATATTGCAGTGAAAACATCAGTGACTAATTAGGTATGCAATCTCTGGTTAAAAAGTCTGCATCTGATTACGGACCATTATACCAATTCTTCTCTTCCACTGCTGATGTAGACTGCTGACTGTGGCTGTGTTCATTAACATGTTTTGCTTTTCCTTTCTCTTGAAGCCAGTAGAGAAAAGCCTAAAAAGAGACAAGAAGCATCTGCAAACCACCAAGACTGCAACATGTTCTGTTGCATACCTCTATATCCTTTTACTACAGCTATACAATCCCCACTACCGCAGTTTGATGCACTTAGGTAATCTTTGTCTAATGGATTTTGTCTTTATATCATGATGGAGAAGTAAGGGAGTCTCAGTCAAATCCGTTTTTAAAATGGTAATCGGAGATGGTAATCCCTTCTATGTTTATTACCTAAAATTTGCATAATGTAATAATTCCTGTCAGCAAACTGTAAATTCCCTCCAGGAATGAATAGCATATTTCATGAACTGTGAGAAGGCAGGAAATATCCTCTGTAAAGAAACAAATGAAGCAAATCCCCTGCAGACCTTCAGTAAGGTAAAGCTTTTATGGTTTAACACCTCTCCTCTTGTTTTCTTTTTGGTTGCAACAGAACGTCATTAAATTTTGCTGACTCACTCTACAGCCCTGTGTCATATTAGAATCAGCCTTGAGGAAAAATCAAAACAAGTAATTATAAGAGCACCAGGAAGAGGTTTATGAAAATTTATGAAAAATTACAGTGGCAACTCAAAGGACAAGCAGGCTTGTCTAACTGCTTTCTTCTCCTCATGGAATAGAAAAGCAGTATTAATTTTTTTCACCTCATCCATGTGCCATTCATCCACGCTCTTTCCACTGTTAAACAGATCAGTGCATAAAAGCAAGATACAAAAAGATACTCCTCTGTTTATGGTGGTGATTTTCTTCTTTTCTTTCTTTTTCTTTAATAGCCAGATAACTATAACTACCCATCTCAAACTTGAGAAATATTTACAAATACTAGCAAGACTTGTCACAGATCTAAAAATAGGTAACAAGGGAATAGATACATAACCCTAAAAATCTTGACAAAATAGAGCACATGATACAAACATGAAAAAATTACATTAAAGCAAATGATGAACTTGAGGGCTGAGACATACAGACTACTATAGATTGCAACCATACATATAATAGAGGGCAAATGATATTCTGACTGGCAAGTAGTACCATCAACCACAGGTTAAATTACTAAGTGTAAATCAGAAGAAAAAGACCCCATAAGTCTTGCAAGCCTACCTTTCCTAGAAGCAGCCACTGCATATGATAGCTCATAACAAAATATTTTAGAACCCGTCCTGCATTAGGCCATGCACTTTCTTCAGGGATACTGACAATGCCAAGCTCTCAAGCTCTCCTCAAGGATGAATGCTTTCAGCTAACAAACAAATTGGTAATTTCCATTTCTACTGTGAAGTCTGCATGAAGATACCATGATAGGACACATCATAACTAGAATTCCAGCTTTTAGAGTGAAAAGGACATTTCCAACATACTCTAGAATACTCCTGTCAGACTAAGAGATATTAGATTTGCTTTCTCACTAAGTTTTATGAACAGACTATATGAAAAGCTCTGCTTCAATAAGCATTTTGTCCTTTGAAACATGCATTAAAGAGCATATCAACTGTCTGTTCAGAAACTTGCTTTCTGCTTTAACCAATTTCATACCACTTAATGGAAAAAAAACTAAGTTAAAAGATATTGAACTGAAAAAAACAGAATATATTCACGGTAAAAAAATTCTTGAGATGAAAAAGAGCTGTGCCTAGATCTTTCTGCTAAAAGGAAATTTCAGTATAAAGCATATAGGACATTTTGAAGTAAATAAAGATGTAGTGGGTTAGAGTGGCAGTAGCAGGGGTGTGACAGGGCTGACTTCTGTGACATGTCGT
>VYZW01003631.1:18118-31640 GCA_013401315.1 Balaeniceps rex | reverse complement strand
GCATAAAAATGTTAAAAATATGAAGTTTTCTTTTCTGTTAGTTAAAATCAGTCCACTTGGTAGAGTCCATAATATTAGCACACAGATTAGTATCTTAGTTTCAGAATTTTCTCATTTGAAAACACAGGATTATCAGTCATTATATAGGGAGAGCAAAAGATGCAAATTTCTATGTAAAGACTTAACAACTGCATCAATCTACTAAATATTTATCAACACATTGATATCCTGCTTTTTTTTAATGAAATGACTTTGTTTTCCTTTCTTGACAAAAATGGCCATAATATATTGGGTTTTTTTAAACACTTGGAAATTATTTGAAAGATAAAAAAACAGAAATCTTTTACTTGATAAATGGCAAAACATGCCTTTTGACTTCTGAATTACTTTAAAAAAATATATATATTTAATAACTTTAGTTTTCTTAACCCTACAGCAGTAGCTGTGTTTTAAACAGAATAAATCACAAAAAAAACCACAAGAAGTGAACACTAAGGAACTCTCATGTCTTACCTGAAAGGTTGTAAGACTAAAAACCTGATGGATGTTCAAGTGCATTCTAGACAAGACCACTAAAGAAGCCATTACTCCATTTATGAAATCTTCATAGGCTTACGCTGCACATGCTTATTTGATCAGCGAAGACAGGATAGTGAAGACATCTTAAACAATTAAGTCCATAAATATTTAGAATTTCTAAAGAGTATCAACTGAAAGAAGTTAACTCATGGTAGTGATTACTAAACTCACTGAGATAAATCACACGCAGCGTTATTTTTTTGCTTTTTAACCATACCCTCATCAACTGGAAATGGGCCAGAATTCTGTGCCTGCTGGAGGTTGTGTGGAGATCTCAAGACAGCCTCAAGGACATGTCCTTGTAATAAACCACAGTAACAAAGCCACTGAAAGACTATTTTGAGATTCACATTAAGAAGGGATGAGTGTTGCTCTGGCTTGTTATTGACAGAAACAGAAATACAGATGAGGACTTTAAATTCATTGAGTTAAATTCCTCCCATTGCAGGAAACCACACCACATAGTCCTTTCATAACTGTTCTTTTCTCCTGAACCATCTTACAATCATTTGCCTTTTCAAACAGCCTCATCATACTCACAGCTCAGAGTCATGCTCAGAATAGCTAAGTAACAGATTCTACATATTTTTAAGTGCTGAGTTTCTACCTCTCAGCAAGAAAATATTTTTATTCCTTAAATACAAGTTTTCTGCTTTATACTACAAAAATTAAACTAATCATCAAGAGCAGCTAGTTCTTCCTCTGAAATATATTGTTACTCCTATATACTGATGACGTGTTCCAAGTTTCTGTCATCAGAAACTTTCATCATTTCAGTCTTACTTTTATGCTATTGTTAAGGAGACCATTAAACAAAATTGATCCCAACACCAACTCTTTAAGAACTGGTCTTCTATCCTCTTTCTGATCCAGTAATTTCTCCTTCATTTTTCTTCAGATAGATACAGATTTTTGCCATCCTTTAGTTAATCTATGTTTATTCTAGTTGCAGTAATTATGGGGCACTCTACAAAGTACTCCACTAAAGTCCACAATGTATTTCCTGCCTTGAGGAACATCAGCTATCTTGCCAGGAAAGATTCCTAACATCCTCCTACATTTGGATAAATTTCTTTTATCCAGATAGACTGTGAAATCTTCCCCACAAGATCTTCCTTCCTGCCTGGAATCCCACTGCCAGATATTTTCTGTTGTTCTGAATTAAAATCACCTATACATTACATGCTACTAAGAATCCAGAAGGACAGGAAATCTAAAAGGAATCTAATTAATCATTTGGATAAAAATGATGAAAACCACACCTCTCCTCCTCCCCTTTGTGAAAACATAAGGCAAACAGAAAAGTATCTATAGTTTAACATCTCCATTTCATTCTGTTGCACTCATCTGCCATTCCAAACATACTGCATTTACCCAAGGAAGAGTTCTAGCTATTTGGTGACATCTCACCTAAAGTCTGTATTCAGAAATATTAACTGTCATCTTTTCAGGAGAATCTACCCAGACCTTGTGGATTGGTTGGGCTTCTCCTGGGTTCAGCTAATGATTATAAATAGCAAAGAATAGCTAATTTAATTGCAAAAGGTAATGATGCAGTGGGCATAAGATTAGTTTCACCCCAGAAGGTAATGTCCTCAAAACAACAATAAAGGGAGTGATCAAAAGGACAGGAGAAGCTTGTCTTAATGCAAATACAGACAAATATTCCTGTATTAAATACTGTAATAAAGAAACAAGTTAGCAAAAATGTTGAAAGGGGGTGGGGGGGGAACCAAACCCACAGAACTGTATAGTAAATTATGGTTAGTAAATGTTTCCTATGACAGGTTGACCAGATAATTCAGAGAATGAACATACTAGTAATTTTATTACAAAGAAGCTCTGAAAATATCAGGAACCCTAAAATTCTTCAGGCTAATTTTAATTAAACAGTGCAACTTGTAACTCCCAGGCAGATAGAGGAGGTGCACCCAATAAAAGACTCTAAAGTTTTGATCAGTGTAAGCAAGCAGAAACTTTGGCCTATGCAAAATCTTAAAGACAAATATATTTTCATTTTTTCACCAATACTACACTTGAGTTTTAGAGAACTTTTTCACAAACATGAAAAGTCCATAAAGAGTAGCACTGGGTTTACCTCTTGCTGTTAAAATTAGTATTGCCTAATGCATACCTATCCAAAAAGGAAGCAATTGAAATGTGTTCTTAAAACAGGAAACCAGTGCTGCACCAGTGCAATGAATACCTCCTTACTTCTATTACCTGATATAGATACAGTGGACCAGATCCTACTTTTAGTTAATGATGATGATGTCATTCAACTTGAACACCATCATGTTTTTGACAAAAAGGGAAAAAATTCGAACATACTGACATTTTTATTATATTAATCCTAGACTATTGATTTATTCAGTTAAAATAATGTACACACATACACATATGTACACACATGGTTATTTCACTTTTAAGTCTATAGGAACAGGAATATTTTTTAAAGACTTTTTGACCTCAACAGTCCCTACAGAATATGTAAGTTTACTAGCTACTTACTGCTTTGTCACCATCTGCGAGAACCAAGCAGCACGTTAGGTGGCAAGACATCAGGTGGCTAAGACATGCCAAAAATGGACAACCTTTTATCCTAATGAACAATAAATACCATGTTTCTTACTATTTAAATAATCTCCCTGTGTATCTGTATATAAAGCAAATGTGGTCTTCCTGGCAAGAATTTTCTACACAGCACCAACTGACACCTTGGATAATCAGCTATAACCTCCAAAGAAACGGTGAATGGTTTCCATGGTCTCTCTTCAGAAAACCTTTGTGGGTTTGGGGTTTTTTTCTGTTTGTTTGTTTGTTTTTGGTTTAAATACATGCCCCCTTTTTAACACTGGTGAGAGTTGATTTTTTTGCTGTAGGCTGTTCTGTACCTGTTTTCAAGGCCAAAAAAGCTCTTTTTATTAATATCCCAGAAAAGTGTGTTTTTACACAGACCAAAAAGCATTAAAATACAAATCATGTGCTTTTTAGGGTTAAGACATATTTTGCATTCAATAATCCCTTATAAACAGGATATACACAGAAAGAAATCAGTATTTCACCAACAGCTTATTGACCTACAAACACTCCTTGTACATGGTGATAACCAAATGGAAAACATATTTATTGCTTACCCCACCAATGCTGTCTTCTAACCAACTTGTTCTCACAGATTTCCCTCTCTCATTCTAAATACTACAGCAGCAAAGGATGGGGTAAAGTGTTAATATTTTTGTTTTGTTTTGCTTGTTTTTTTTTTTTAAACAGAAAGCCATCTCAGTAATGAAACATTTCTTATTGTTCCTCATTGCTTCCTGTAACTGTCAGTCCTATGTAATTTTTTGTAAATATAAAATTGCTACAGAATAACAGTTATTTTTTTCAGCCTTCTATGGATTCTAACAGGGAGTTAATCTCCTAGGAAGGAGGTAATCTTCAAAGATTTTAGAAATGCACAGCAGTTGATTCTAGACCTGAAAAAGCCTATGATACTGGACTCTAGGTTGTCATCATTTTAATTACTACAAAGTCTACGGTAGGCATTTTAAAAAGATGCTCATGCTTTCCTCAGAGTCTTGTTCAGCTGGACTCTGGTTAACTCAGGAACCCACAGACATGTTTGAGACAAATTTGTTGCAGAGAGAAATTCAACAGGAATGCAACAATACCAGTCATCTTAGAAGAGATTCACCTGGCTTAAGATTTAGATGCCTCGCGATATGCCTCCTGAGAGTCAAGTTTCCACGGACTTTCACTATTAGACTTCATTTAAAAGTGGTCACTGACTCAGTGAAGAAGCAAATATCGTCTAAGAGTAACTCAAAATTGCTGGGGCACAAGACTGATAACAATAAACAGTTATTTCCAGGTAAAATTTTAATCACAAGCAATTCTAATTTACAGTGCACTCACATGCGATACTAGATTATTTTAGACAGAAATATAGAGAATCAGTCAAATTCTACATCAGGTCTCCTGAGAGCCTGACTGCAAAATGTAAACAACACTCCTAAGTTCTGCAGACTAAGGTTTTGAACAGACTTTTCAAAACGCTCCTATCTGAAGATGTCAGTCAAGGGTTGATATAT
The DNA here is from genome assembly GCA_013401315.1 of Balaeniceps rex. NCBI lineage: Eukaryota > Metazoa > Chordata > Aves > Pelecaniformes > Balaenicipitidae > Balaeniceps > Balaeniceps rex. The sequence goes on along the minus strand of VYZW01003631.1, from coordinate 26,970 downwards.
CTACTTTCATAGTCTTAGCTTAGATGAAGCAGGTTTTTTGATGCAGAATTTCACTTTTGGTTTTTCTCGTTTCCTTTTATCAATTATAAGCATATAATAAATGTCACAGGTTAAATCCCCTCAGTTCTTTTATCACTTACTTTGCCTTCTAGAGTAGAGTCCTTATATTGCCATAAATATTTGATGCAGTACAGGCATTTTTTAAAAGTAACAGAATAAAAGACATTCTAGGCAAGGAACACTCACTGAAATACTGAAGGGATCAGCAAGCTGAATATTTCTTTGAGGACAGAAATACTGACTTCCAAAATCATGCTGAAATTACATAGTTAGGTAAAAAATCTAGTCCTCTCCAAAATTATGCAGATCACAATTCTAGCAATGGAAGGAAAAGAAAATGGAAATCATAGTTACATTCACAAATATTTGTGTGACAGAGTGAGGAGGTTAGTTTTGAGGAAAGGAATAGCAAAAGGAAGACAAAACATGCAAAAATTTAGTAAATAAATCCAAAGCAAAATAAAAGGGGGGGGCGCAGAGAATTTGGCATTCATTACAGGATTCCCACACATACTTACAGACAGACTGGTAACACACTAGACAGCATCCCAAAGGAAAAAATATTTCAGAGACATTAGGATTAGGAGGAAATTTGAGAGAGTTATGAGAAAGTGGTTGGGACAGTGAAAAAAACTAATTAACATTCCAAAGAACTTTAGCAAGAGATAGAGCTGCCCAAAGAAAGGAGAAATGGAAAATGCTAAGTAGTCTAGCAGTCCCAGCACTTCAAAGAGACATGAATAGCTATAGCACAGAAGCAGCACCACCCCCAAAAGTAGTTTTTTCAATAGGTTTAAAGAAGGCATTACAAAAAAGGCTGTGTGTTATGCATGCGTTAGAAAAGAAATACTGCCTAATGTAGGAGTAATGCAAATCCAGTGGATACAATGCTACAGACAAGCTCCTGGACGCTAGCCTTCAGAAACTCTCAACATCAATTTGATAAAGCCAAACACTACTTTGAAGAAGCCTTGGAACGTAATGTAACACTGATTGAAGTTCCAGGTGAAAAAAAAGATGAAGTTTTCTCATCTAGTGAAGGAACCCAAAGGGCTTAATTACAGAATCATAGAATCATTAAGGTTGGAAAAGACCTCCTAAGATCATCTAGTCCAACCATCAACCCAACACCACCATACCTACTAAACCATGTCCCGAAGTGCCATGTCTACATGTTTTTTGAATACCTCCAGGGATGGTGACTCCACCACCTCTCTGGGCAGCCTGTTCCAATGCTTGACCACTCTTTCAGTAAAGAAATTTTTCCTAATATCTAATCTAAACCTCCCCTGGTGCAACTTAAAGCCATTTCCTCTTGTCCTATCACTTGCTACTTGGCAGAAGAGACCAACACCCACCTCACTACAACCTCCTTTCAGGTAGCTGTAGAGGGTGATAAGGTCTCCCCTCAGCCTCCTCTTCTCCAGGCTAAACAACCCCAGATCCCTCAGCTGCTCCTCATAAGCCTTCCTTTCCAGACCCTTCACCAGCTTTGTTGCCCTTCTCTGGACACGCTCCAGCAACTCAATATCCTTCTTGTACTGAGGGGCCCAAAACTGAACACAGTACTCGAGGTGCGGCCTCACCAGTGCCAAGTACAGGGGCATGATCACTTCCCTCATCCTGCTGGCCACACTATTTCTGATACAAGACAGGATGCTGTTGGGCTTCTTGGCCGTCTGGGCACACTGCTGGCTCATGTTCAGTCGGCTGTCGATCAACACCCCCAGGTCCTTTTCTGCCAGGCAGCTTTCCAGCCACTCTTCCCCAAGCCTGTAGCGTTGCATGGGGTTGTTGTGGCCCAAGTGCAAGACCTGGCACTTGGCCTTGTTAAACCTCATACAATTGGCCACAGCCCATCGATCCAGCCTGTTCAGATCCTTCTGCAGAGCCTTCCTACCCTCAACCAGATCAACACTCCCACCCAATTTGGTGTCATCTGCAAACTTACTGAGGGTGCACTGAATCCCCTCATCCAGATCATTGATAAAGATGTTAAACAAAACGGGCCCCAACACTAAGCCTTGGGGAACGCTGCTTGTGACTGGTCACCAACTGGATTTAACTCCATTCACCACAACTCTTTGGGCTTGGCCATATAGCCATTTTTTTACCCAGCAAGGAGTACACCTGCCTAAGCCATGAGCCGCCAGCTTCTTCAGGAGAGTGCTGTGGGAGACAGTGTCGAAGGCTTTACTAAAGTCCAGGTAGACAACATCCACAGCCTTTCCCTCATCCACTAGATGGGTTACCTGGTCATAGAAGGAGATCAGGTTGGTCAAGCAGAACCTGCCTTTCATCAACCCATGCTGACTTGGCTTGATCCCCTGGTTGACCTGCACATGCCTGTTGAGCGCACTCAAGATGAACCGCTCCATAATCTTCCTCAGTCCCGAGGGTCAGGCTGACAGGCCTGTAGTTCCCCAGATCCTCCTTCCGGCCCTTCTTGTAGATGGGCATCACACTGACAAGCCTCCAGTTGCCTGGGACCTCCCCTGTTAACCAGGACTGCTGATAAATGATGGAGAGTGGCTTGGCAAGCTCCTCCACCAGCTCCCTCAGTACTTTCGGGTGGATCCCATCTGGCCCTATAGACTTACGAGTGTCCAGGTGGTATAGCAGGTCATTAACTGCTTCCTCCTGGATTATGGGGGGTTTATTCTGTTCCCCGTCCCCATCTTCCAGCTCAGTGGGCTGAATACCCTGGGGATGACTGGTCTGACTATTAAAGACTGAGGCAAAGAAGGCATTAAGTACCTCAGCCTTTTCCGCATCCTTGGTGGCAATGTTCCCTCCCGCATCCAATAAAGGATGGACATTTTCCTTGGCTCTCTTTTTGCTGTTAATGTATTTGTAAAAACATTTTTTATTATCTTTTACAACACTAGCCAGATTGAGTTCTAGCTGGGCTTTTGCCTTTCTAATTTCCTCTCTGCATGACCTAACAAGATCCCTGTACTTTTCGTGAGTTGCCTGCCCCTTCTTCCAAAGGTGGTAAACTCTCCTTTTTTTCCTGAGTCCCAGCAAGAGCTCCCTGTTCAGCCAGGCCGGTCGTCTTCCCCGCCGGCCTGTCTTTCGGCACATGGGGACAGTCTGCTCCTGCGCCTTTAAGACTTCCTCCTTGAAGAATGCCCAGCCTTCTTGAACCCCTCTGTTTTTCAGGGCTGTCTCCCAAGGGACCCTCTCAACCAGTGTTCTGAACAGACCAAAGTCTGCTCTCTGTAAGTCCATGGTAATGGTTTTGCTGCCCCCCCTCCTTACTTCGCCAAGAATAGAGAACTCTATCATACCGTGGTCACTAAGCCCAAGATGGCCTCCAACCACCACATCTCCCACCAGTCCTTTTCTGTTTGTAAATAGCACCTCCCCTGGTAGGCCCACTGACCAGCTGTGTCAGAAAGTTTTCTTCCACACTCTCCAAGAACCTCCTAGACTGTTTCCTCTCTGCTGCGTTGTGTTTCCAGCAGACATCTGGTAAGTTGAAGTCCCCCACAAGAACAAGAGCTAGCGATTATGAACACAAAGGATTAAACTATATTACATTACATTGATACTACGCAAAATCTAGCAAAATATTAACTCAAGACTTCATCTATTTGCACAGTCAGATAGTACAACAGGGAAGAGTTTATGGACACAACATCTTCACTCTTTGAGCAACTGCCAGTTGAAAAAATCTGATTCTGTAGCATCCAACAAAAGAAATTAACCCCAAACAAGTCCAAGTGAGGAGTTAATTCAAGAAGTGACAACAGATCAACTGAACAATAAAGTCCTTGACATAATCAGTTTCCATTCTTAAGACAGACACTGACCTAAGTAACTCTATACAGAAACATTCAAAGTTTTCTATATACAACCTATGTCATTATACATAAATAAGCAGACTTTTTTGTTTGTCTATAAGAGGTGGCATAATCAGACAGAAATCTATGCCAATGACACCTTTTCATATATGTTCCTGAACAAGATGGTTTTAACAATGAGTGAAATAATCTGAATAGACAGTATAGTACTAGATTAAATTAATACCAAGAACTCAAAAAAGTGCATAGTGAATACAGAAATTTATATCATACTTATACATACAACAACGGTTGTAAATTAAAGAGGGCTGCGTGGTATTAACCAACATGAGTTAATATACTATTATCTGAATTCACTAACCTTTGGCTTTACTGATCACCAATTTTTCTCTCATACACATTCAGCATTTAGCATTACTTTATTTTAGATTATTCACTGTAAAACCAGTAGGAAGGTAAGGGCAACTTTAGAAAAAGGAAAATATTTAACCACTAGTGACAGATACAAAAATACCAAGTTGCCTACTCTTAAACACTCGCATTCAAGGCAACTGATATTCATTTCCCCCACCCACATTAAAGGCAGGAAGATATTTCTGAGTAGTTAAAAGATTAGCAAATTCCAGGCTGGGGAATGTTGTTGTTTGTACTATATTCAAGTATATCATGATTTGTTAAAAAAGAATCCTTACCACAGCTTTGGCTGAACTTTCCTGCAAATCCCACAATAATATGTTATTATCAGCCAGCGAAATAATCTTTTTACCGTCTCCCATTGGTTCCCACATAACACTGTAAAACAGAAACAGAAAAACCAACCTACCATTAAAACCAATCAGAATTTGCACTAGAAAGCCATTTTAACTCTGTGGATCTAATCTATTCCAAAACCTATTAAACCATGTTCCTTATGGTTTCCTTCAGCTGAAATCAATCCCATATTTTAAGTGCAAAATCTGCCATTAACTAGCAATCTTGCAATTTTTACACATACTAGATGAACATTATTGCAGCATCAGTTACTTAAAAGCTTTGTGATACCAATCTTAGGCTTGCTTATGGAATCTTTTAGTCAGTGCTAATGTACACATCCTTTTCTTTTTCTTTTGAGTTCCCTTTTGATATCCTGTCCAAATCTGTCAGAAAAAGGAATGCCATCCAGCTTCCCCAGATGGTCAGAAAAAGGAATGCCATCCAGCTTCCCTAGATGCTAGCCTAACTGTAAAAGAGAGCTTCTCTAAATCCTTCTTCCCTTCTCTAGACAAAAACTTAAGTTATTCAAAGGCATTTGATATGCTATTCTCATCCTCAGTGCATATATGAAGTACCACCTCTTGAGGTTTGTCAAGAGTCCATCACTAGATCTAAGTTTTCTAGTCTGTTTAGCTTTTTGCATGAATCAATTCAGTATCTGGATTGAAGACATAAAAGAAGGTTGCACGAGTAGACACAAGTAAGCCCAACGTTAGGCAGCCACTAGCTACCTTCTTAACTCAGTGCTGCACACTATGCCTGCTCCTATTTTATCCCCAATTTTGCATTATTCCTATCTTCCTCAGACAGCAGGTATGATCTGGCTGGCCCCAGATCTAAGCCACGGAACTCCATCTATCTTATGGTCTAGAACACAAGGAAAATAAAACAGGTAGTTGCAGATAACAGAACGAAGTGAAGCAGTGTCATTTTTTCACACCATAAGAGAAACACAACCTCGGTTATTCCCAGCTGATACTTCCCTCTCAAAAACCTCTTGCGTCTTCCATGAACAGTTTCACTGCTTTTTACTCTGCACTTTTAGAAAAACAAGCATTAGATATACAGGCAGATGACTGCACCTGTTTGCTGTTATGGAGAAGCCAGACTATGCCGAGAAAATAGAACTATGCCCAAAAAGAAAATTAACACCAAGTAGATGAAAAAGCTGGAACTGTAACTAAAAGGGTGTGTTGGCTGACTCCTCAACCACTGAACCTTCCTCTAAAGGCAACAGAGCAGATCAAAGAAAGGACTGGCTTCTGCATCTATCTTCTGCTGGACCATGACCTGCATCCTTATCATGCTGTCAATCCATGGAAATTAAGTACATTTGTAATGAGCTCTCTTGTATTAGGACAAAATCACTTCATTTAGCACATTAAGATACCATCATGTTTTTAAATGTGTTTTAACAAGAACATGGAACTAGAATGATTCCATGATTTGCTTTAAATTAGGCTGGTTTGTCTGTAGTATTGTCAATCTTATTTTCAAAAGTGTTTCTTGTTAAAGTTGTATGGTGCAACTTGGAAAAACTTATAAGCAACTGAAAATGAGTGTTGTTAATAAAAACTATGAAGCAGTTTCAATTACACATTCAACCATCATTTTGCCCATAATAATGAGAAGTAACCAACTAGCACTGGCATGGGTATTTCAGAATTTCATATAGTTCTGCTGCACAGATATATCAACTAGATCCTTCAAAGAGACGAAAACATTTTATGAACACAAATAACAGGATAAAAAAAATTAATGCACTATAGCCTGCATGTGATCACAGCTAACCTTCCACAATCCAGTTTTCCAAAGTGAAATTAAAAGACATGAGGATCATCACACAACTGAATGGGTAACTAAGAAATCTTGAAGTTGATTCTGATCACATTTATTATTTTAAGTCCATCATTTTTCTTACATGTTGCTGAAAGTATACCTGGCATCTGGTGTTGATATATGCAGGTATCTTTTTAGTTATAGACAATGAAATCTGGTTTGACCAATTAACTCTTTAAGAGTTCCTCCAGCCAGAAATCAATATTCTTTATGCCTGCTGATGTATCTTCCCCTTTCCTGCACTGATCACTGAACTTTCCATTGTAAAAGCTAGAATGGAAGCACTTTCTTTGATGTTTTCAGAGGTAGGAAGAAATTTCACATCTTCGAGTGTCACTAAGCTTCAAGGTAAAGAATTTTTATAGCTGAATACATTGTGCTAATTAGAGCCAACTATAACCCAGCTGATATACCTTGGAATGAAAAGGTCTCTCCACATTCACTCTGTCCTTGTGAGATGCCCATTTTTCTTCTATTTAATTTGTCTTTTATGAAAGTTCATTGTTTTATGGGTGTGGTTGTAGTGATCATTCAGATTATAAAATCTAAGCAAAGGTTACTCAAATCACTCTTTGTAACATATTCAGCTGTATTCTGTAGTCATGACTGAATGTTAAACATGAAGTACCATGGAGAAGGGGGAAAAAATACTGTTGAGTGAAAAAAACTGGCTTTTGAAGATACAAATTTTAGAAAAACTGACGTTTTCCTTTAGAACAATTTTCAGACACAGCAGAGATAGTGGTAATCTTTAAAAAGGAAAACAGATAAACCAGGCAATACCATTTTCCTGAGTGTGCCAACAGTTGCTGATGCTTACAGTTTTCAGAAATGAACAAGATAATCGTCAAATTCACAGCTGCCACTCAGAAACTGAGTGTCAACTTCATGGCTGCTCTTTAGATAATCTATAAACAGCAGACAAGCAATTATATTTGTTGCCTTTTACCCTATTTTGTTATCATCTGACTCCTGATGCTTCAAATTAGCTTCTAGCTAGTAGTTTTTGGTAAAAAAATTAAATCCTACAGAGAACGTTTTCTTAGTAAAGAAAAAAGAGGATTTAAAATATTCACTCAAATGCACACATGAAAGGACTCTATTATCTGTGTTTTATGCTGAAAAGATAGTTAACACCATCATTTATTAACGTACTGAGCATTTACAAATGAACAATTCAAAGTTCTCCATTATAGACTAAATAAGAATAAAGCAACATGCAAACGCTTTCATAGATGTGAACTGCAGTCAGCCACAATGTGTTGGACAAAGCAAGCATTAACTACTACTTCACCATAACTATAGAAGCGACAACCATTTGTAAGTGGAAAAATTTTGCTAGACTGAAAATTCTCATGCACTGCAAAACAGAAAACACACCCAAACATTTGGTAACTCAGCAGAACATCCTGCAGCCTCAATGTAGCCCATCAGCAAAATTTATGTGTTATGAACCCAAGTAACCTGCCTTCTTTGCAGTAGAATGATTCAAATTTAAAGGCGACTCTGCTAATCTGGTGATTGGGACATTATTCTAAGAGTAAGGAGATCACACTGAGGACAGCCTAGAACCCACAGTTCTTACCCCTTACCCAAGTGCTCTACATAGTGGCCACATTACTGAATGAAAACAGTTCTGGCTATTTTGTAGTGTGTTGAAGTCCATGCTGCTGGAAGCACATGAAAGTTATGCTGTGTCTCAGAATTCTCAGCCACTGAAATATATTTTGGTGTCCAACTCCTCAAGACACAGTAAAACAATCACCATAGCTTCCTACAAAACCTGAAAGTTAAGATAAGGTGAATTTACTTTAGGTGCCTTTTTGGCTAAGAGGCTGCTGAGAAGAATGAGAAATGAAGTTAAAGGTTATTTTGGACAAGAACCCGAGAGACACCTGGGCTTTACTCTGGCTCTTAAATTATTTTTACATTCAGAAAAATAACTGTTGTACAAATGAATACAAGAGTATACCAACAAAGAAGTGACACAGAGAAAGCACTTGCCTCTAAAATGTTTTTGATTTTTTTCCTTAAATTATCATACTACAGTGTTGGCAACCTCAAAGTCTTTTTGAAAAAATCATAAAGCAGAATACAAAATAATGAAGTGTCATCCTCAATATTTGTATTTACTTCACTGCCATCTCCTTGTCTACTACAACTGCAATTAAACAAGTTTATAGCGAGAAAAAGAATTGTGATTCTTGCTTTCCGGGCGTAATCAATTTCATATTTGTATTTACTTCACTGCCATCTCCTTGTCTACTACAACTGCAATTAAACAAGTTTATAGCGAGAAAAAGAATTGTGATTCTTGCTTTCCGGGCGTAATCAATTTCATCATTGAAAAGGTATTTATGTACATATAAACATAACAAAGACAGTCTGAATCCT